>PITA01015087.1:0-51095 GCA_004023965.1 Spilogale gracilis | reverse complement strand
CCCCCCCCCCCCCCCCCCGCCCTGCCAACCAAAGAATGTTTTTACATATACAAGTAGAAAAGTGTATATAGGTGGAAGGTATTTGATAAGAAGAATAACATGGACATAGTAATCTTATAAAAAAGCAAAAAAGAAAGAAAATGATACAGAGTGTAATGGGAGAATAGGAAAGCAAAGGACCAGTTAGGAAGCTACTGAAATAGTCTGAGCTGGAAAAGGCTTTAACTAGGGCAGTTCAAAGTAGTCAGGCTTCAGAAACATTGCAGAATCAATAGGACTTAGTGATAATTAGTGATAATTGGACGAAGAAAGTGAAAGGGAAAAGGAGTTGAAGTTGATTTTGAGGTATTGCATCTGGAAGCCTCCTTAAGTTTCTAGCCTACAAGTGTGGGTGGGTTGGGCTGCCATTAGTCAGGTTAGGAAATACAAGAGAAGGATCAAATTTGAGAATGGAAAACAGGATTGCTTGGTAGGAGAGGCATTTCAGAGGTGGAATCATCTGGATCATGGAATGCTTAAGTCCAGCTGGCCTTTACTGAGTTCTGAATGTTCCAGCAGTGATTCTAATTTGGATCACCTGTGCAGCTTGGTTTTCCTACTTTGCTAGGAGGCCCAGGCCCACCCTGGACAAACTGACTCAGGAGGCTGGGCTTGGGGAATCTCAGTGTGCAGCAAGAATTAAGAACTTCTGTGCCAGGTACCAGGCCAGCACCCAGAGATGAATAAGAGGGTTGGTTAGTAAAGGAAAGAGATTTGGCCCTGAAGGGGAGTCACAATATAGAGAGGGGGGAGAGGAGATAAGAAAGTTGTGATAGAGGTGCTACAATTAATGTGATTACCTAAGGAAATGGTTTAGGCCAATTTATGTATCACTAGTTGTTATAAGATTTTCCATTTAAAATAAGAATATCTGAGTCTGAACCCTGGCACATAGTAGGCAGCAGGCATTCAAGAGATATTTGTTAAATAAGGTTATTTCAGAGCCACTCCTGGAAAAAGAAAACTAATTTCTTAAAAGGGCAGGTGAATCTGTTTTTCCTTGTGTATTTTTTAGAGGCATAAGTTTGTTTTGTAGCTATTGTTAAATGTTTAATGAGATATTGAATGGTGGATGTCTGATGGGAAAAACTGAATGGACCACTCATCTTTTATACATTATCTGTGAGTGGGAATTATCTTTTGGTTGTGACCACAGAACAGTGTTTGTAGACTATGAACACTAATCAAAGATTGTTTTTTCTGATTGCTACAGGCTAGACTATTCTATATGCTGTTATTTAGTCTTAAAGAAAGGCATAACTCTTTTATTGCGGTGTTGACTGGGAGCTGAGCTTTGTGGCAGGTTTTCTTTAACACATTATCCCTGTTCCGCACATCAGCCATGTGATACCCGTTATAATACCCATTTACAGATGAAGATACTCAGGCTCAGAGAGCTACCCAAGGGCACCCTTGGTATACTTAACTCTAGTCCTGGAGCTGCAGTTTGAACCCAGATCTGACTCCAAAGCCTGTGCCCTTGCCTCGTGTGAATACACTGCTTTTCAAGTCAAATGATCATTTAAAACTTTTACTGAAGTGATCTTTACTGAGTCTGAATAGTACTTTGATAGTAGCTATTCCTAGGCTAACAGTTAAGCAAAGCCCCTTCATTAAAGCAAATAAAGGCCTCAGTTGAACTAGTTCAGTGGACCACAGGGACTTGGGTGGCTTCAGGCCAGCCCTTTCCTTCTGGGGACCTCCTTTATGCCTGAATTCCTACAATATATATCGTTGGGCTGATGCTGGTCTGAGGTTCCTGGCAGGAATGTAATAGGCATTTACCTCAAGGTCAGGTTTCTCTGCTCTTAGAGCTGTAACCTCACCCTTATTACCGCACTTTATACATATTAGTCAGAATCTTAAGGAACTGACCAAATTGCCTCTATCTTCAACTGCCTCCCTCATGACTCATGTTTTCATCCTTCAAGGCTCATATCAGGCACTTCTTTTCTCTATTTTTCCTGTTTTTTCCTGATTCCTTTAGTTAGATGTAATCAGGTCTTCTTGCTTTAGTTTTTATTGGTGCATATTTATTTTGTTAGAGCCATTTATCATAAACCTCTCCAAACCCCTCTCCCCTGCCATAGTCACTACCACTTGATTTTAAGCTCCATGGGGAGGAAATCTTTTTAATATGTGAATCCCTTTAACTGCTTTTCAATATAGTATCATGTATATAGAAAAGGTTCAGTAAACTGTGTTGAGTAACTTTAATATTGAGTGTAAGTGTAAATTGTAGCTCTAACTGGATTTTATGTAATTTTTGTAATTTATCCTCCCATAAAGGTAATGTGCATACTAATTATTGGAAAATAAAAAGTAGAAAAAACAATTACTGGTCCTACCACTCAAAGATCATTACTTACTTAAACCGCATATAGGAAAAAAATGTAGTTAGCGTTTAGAAATTAAGGGACAAGAGTTGGGGCACCTGAGTGGCTCAGTTGGTTAAGCGACTGCCTTCGGCTCAGATCATGATCCCAGAGACCCGGGATCAAGCCCCACATGATGGAGAGGGAGAGCCTGCTTCTCCCGTTCTCCCTCCCCCTGCTTGTGTTCCCTCTCGCTGTGTTTCTCTCTGTCAAATAAATAAATAAAATCTTTCAAAAAAAAAAAGAAAAGAAATTAAGGGACAGTTCTCCACTTGGCAGGCTTAGTCACAGGAATTATGTTCTCATTTTTTTTTTTATAAAAGAGTGTTTGTGCCAGGGCTACATGTGACTCTTGACCTTTCCCAGAGGCTGGTATTTCAGTAAAGGCCAGCTCTTATTTTTATAGAGGGGAGAAAACCAGGGAGGTAAATAGTAACCTCTTTGGGGTTAGGTCAAGGATATATAGCTTAATTGTCATAAATATTAGGTTAACATTTAAGACCAGAATTCTAGATCTAGTCTTATAAATTATAAACAGAAGGAAAAATTCTTAACCTAAAGGGCCAGTACAAGTAGGCACACATCAGAAAGCTAGACTTTAATTGCTGTTATTTTCTTATTTAAACATTAAATTATTAGGTGTTATATAACATTTTCTAATATCTAGAAACTAACAGGAGTCTCGGCTTTAATAGAAGCCCTTAATTCTGTAACACACTAAGAGCCCCTGCCCATGCTGTCCATAGTTCACTATAAGTGTGAGCCTGTGATTTGCCTGTTGCTTTCTTCTGTTAAGAAGACATTGCTAACAGCATTTAGCATTCGGGAAAGCTCCTGTTGCCGGGGGAGTGGGGGGGGTGGGGGGGTGGGGGGGGTGTGACCTTTTCTGTGACTTCACCTTCAACTTTTCAGTTTGTATGATGAGGAAGTAGTGATTCTTACCCAACTCTGTAAGATATTCAAGGTCCCCAGGCCACACTGAGCCAAATGTTCCACGTTGAGTATTTGGTATGTATGTATGTATGTATGCATGCATGTATTTATTTATTTATTTTATTTTTTAATAAGATTTTATTTATTTGATAGAGAGAAACACAGCCAGAGAGGGAACACAAGCAGGAGGAGTGAGAGAGGGAGAAGCAGGCTTCCTGCCAATCAGGGAGCCCGATGTGGGGCTTGATCCCCGGTCTCCGGGATCATGACCTGAGCCGAAGGCAGTGGCTTAACCAACTGAGCCACCCAGGCGCCCCGAGTATTTGGTGTTTAAACAGAAGAGCTGAAGTTAGAGGAGGAACATTTTATTTTAAAAAGGTTGGCTTGTGGGGGCACCTGGCTGGCTCAGTCAGTTAAGCATCTGACTGTTTTGGTTTAGGTCATGAGCTTGGGGTTTTGAGTTCAAGCCCTGCATTGGGCTCCGTGCTTAGCTTGGAGTGTGCTTGGGATTCCTCCCCCTCCTCCTTCCCCTGCTCACACTCACTCACTTGCTGTATCTCTCTAAAACAAAATAAATAAAATCGTTAAAAAAAAAAAGTTGACTGAGTTTCTTTGTCTTCACACTGTCATTTCCTTAACCTCTTTTCAGCATTTTTCACTGCATTTTTAAGGCAGAGCAGCTGCCCAGAATAGTCTGGAAGTTACCTTGTATAGATAATGAAGTATTCTGGGCAGTAGGTATGAGTGTGTTTATGTGTGTGCATTTTAATTATGAAGTAATTTTGTGTTTAGTAAAGTAGAAAGGAAGAGCTATTTTGTTTGGGGTCCTTATTTGAGTTTTGTTCCACTTCTTTAGCAGAATTTGAGTTTTGCTTATAGGTTTCACTTTTGCACATTTTATTATGGTATTGAACCTTTCTTCCTTTTTGTTCTTTCAGCTTCGTTGCGTCAGCTTTCGAGTTAGCTGTTCTGCTTAGAGATCTTCAGTTCTTGACATAGGCTTGATCTCTGGAGAATCGGAAGCAGCAGCTTTCATTGTGATTAATGCAGAGTGGTTGCTTTGGGGAAACTTTTTGCAAAGGGAATATATCACTTGCTAAAGCAGGAAGAACATTATAATCTATATAATTTCACCTCTAGAGAACTGAAAGGACTGTTAATCAAAGCAAGTTGTACTTTTCTGAATAACTCAACTGTTGAATTTTTCCCCCCAGTAATCCTTTTTGTTCCCTTTGGGATAATTATTTGCAGATACAACATTTCACAGTCCTGAATCACAGGGGAGTGTTCTTAATGCCCAAATAGTTGAGGCTTCAGCAATGTTGATACAAATATGATCTGTTCTGTTTGATAGATACTGAGTTTATACTCTGATCTCATTTTTCTTTAGTTATAATGTTTCTTGTTGTGACGTCTGTAGACAAATAAGGTTGGCTCTGAGAACACTAGATTATAGTATTTGAAGCACCTCTTCTCTTCATCTAAAAAGAAGCTGGCTGTAGTACTGCAATAAATACTGCCTCGCCAGTGCCTCATTAGATGAATACTTGCTGCAGAAAGTGTAAAACCAGATATCTTTATCCCTCCTTATTCAACTCTTGTGATCCAGCTAGATTCTTACTCAGTTTCTCTTCTGGAATTTCAATTGACTATCAAGTACCCATCCTAGTAGATAGGAGATGTTTTGCTGATGGAAAAACAATCCCTGTAGAACTGTCTTACTTCATTAGAGTGTAAGGCTCAATGTAAAAATGCCTTGAGATCATCAAAGATGCAAGAAATAAAGCTATTATCTTTATTAAGCATCTGATGGAGCCCAATGCAGGGTACTATTTAATATTTGAAATTCTGCCCATCTATATTTTTGCATAAAATAAAATTGCCAGTTTTTTCCACTGATACATTAAAATTGAAATTTAGTATTTATTCTCTGGGCATCACTGTCTTCTGGAAAATGCTTTGTAACTAATTGAATGTCAGTCTGAAGGATGATTGTAGTAGAAGGGCCTAAGAAGAACGGCAACCTCATGCTCATGGCTAATAATGGAGGACAATGCTAGAGAGACACAGGCTTAGTTCAAAGTCTTTTTCAGGATGAGCCTTTTGCAGCTACACAGTTAGGTGACCATAAGGAATTGGAGAGATGGGATTTTTTAAGCTTCCACAATTTCAGTTTACCAGATCTTTTTTCCTTTGCTTTTTGGCATAGAACACAGCTATTAAGTAAAATTCTGAGTTTAATAAAAAGCTAAATGATTTTTTTTAAAGATTTTATTTATTTATTTGACAGAGATCCCCAAGTAGGCAGAGAGGCAGGCAGAGAGAGAGGCTGATGCGGCCTTGATCCCAAGACCCTGAGATCATGACCTGAGGGGAAGGCAGAGGCTTTAACCCACTGAGACATCCAGGTGCCCCTAAATGATTTTTAAAGTACAGCAGAATTTTGTTTTTAGATTATTATAACTCAGGCAAAACCAAAAATGTGTCAATTAGAAAAATGAAAATTGGCTGTTACTTTAAGAATTTTCTTTTTATAAGAAGATAGACTTAAATGATGGGAAACACTCCAGAATTACCCTTTCACCCTTTCTTTTAACTCTTCACTTTAGAAAAACAGTCTATGAGAAACCTAACCAAAATATTATGTGAAAAATTGTAATTATCACATATATTTTCTGATTATCTCTGACTTCACAAAACTGATATTTCTATGCAAATGGTACCTAAAGGAATTATCTGCACTCTATAGCCTCCTGTTAGCTTTCTTCTTGGCTATTTGAGATATGTAACCTTTTTTTTTTTTTAAGATTTTATTTATTTATTTGACAGAGAGAAACACAGCCAGAGAGGGAACACAAGCAGGGGGAGTGAGAGAGGGAGAAGCAGGCTTCCTGCTGAGCAGGGAGCCTGATGTGGGACTTGATCCCGGGACTCCGGGATCATGACCTGAGCCGAAGGCAGTTGCTTAACCAACTGAGCCACCCAGGCGCCCCTGTAACCATTATCTTAATCTAATAATGGTTTTAATTGGATTTTGGGGTCAAAGGAAACACTTAAGCTAGATATATGCTGACAGATCTAATGGAGACTGTAAGGTGATTACAGTGAATTCAGGGAAATAACTTATATAATTTATATACAGTGTAAACTCTCTCTTGGCATTCAAAGCCTTCCCAGTTATTAACTCAGCCTACCTTTTCAGCTTCACCTCTTTTCACCTCTAAAGAAATTATATCATTCTGCCAAATTGGATACTTCCTTAACCTTAATCAGCTGTCATATCTGTGATTGTAATTTGATGCCTAGAGTAAGGTACAATTCACAAATGGGCTATTTGGCCAGGAATTCTCATTCCTAAGATCCCCACTTGAGTTTATTACTGTATCTGCTCTTTCTGAGCACGTAATCTACCCCTAATGGTGTCAGTTCCCAATCTTTGTCAAAGATCTGTCTCTGATTGCCTTCCCAGCTGCAGTCTTATAGTACCAGACTTCATACAGAACATTTTCCTAAAAATGTCCTCCTGGTGCCTAAAACTCTGCATACCCTGAGACAGAATTCAATGTCTTCTAAAGGCATTTCCATTCCCAACTTGGGAATCATCTAATCAGTGTACTCATTCCTGAAGTCCAGAAACTTATTGATATAAAATGCATTGAAATCAAGTCCAGGTGTCTTTCTGTATTCATTCCTTTGTATTTCCAGTGATTATTCTATTTTTCTCATTACCTCCAACCTAAAGTCTTGCAGCTGATGCCTGACATCCATGCTCTTCCCAATTGGTTCTCTCCATTGCTATCAGGATTATTTTTCCAACGCATAGATTGAAGAGGCATGTGGGTGGCTCAGTCAGTTGAGCGTCAGACTCTTGGTTTCTACTCAGGTAGGTCATTTTAAGACATGGGGCTCTGCTGAGTGGGGAATCTGCTTGGAGATTCTCTCCCTCTGCCCCTCACCCCACATACATGCATGTTATCTCTGTCTCCATCTAAATAAATAAGTCTTTAAAAAAATTAAGATATAGATCAGATTATATCACTTCTGCCCAGAAACCCTGTTTTTCTGTTGTCTGTAGCAGTGCTGTCCAGTAGAAATATACTGTAAACTACATATGTAATCTTAAATTTTCTGGCAGCCACATTTAAAAGTACAATGAAACAGATACATTTAATTGCATTTAATATATGTCTTTAACCCACTATATCTAAAATAAAAACTATCACTAAAATATTTTACCTTTTTTCTTGTACTATTTTTTTTGGAATCCAGTGTGTTATTTTACATTTTTACATATTTACACACAGCACATCTCAGTTCAAACTAGCCATATTTCAAACTCAATAGCCACATGAATCTACTGGCTTCCATATCAGACAGCACAAGTCTATATCATAAAGTTTAAAGTTCTTGGATCATGGGGAGCTTGGGTGGCTCAGTCAGTTAAGCCCCTGACTCTTGATTTTGGCTCAGGTCATGATCTCAGGGTCCTGGGATCGAGCCCCACAGTTGGGCTCACATGCTCAGCAGAGAGTCCGTTTGAGGATTTCCCTCTCCCTCTGCCCCTCCTCCCACTCATGCTCTTTCTTTCTCTAAAATAAGTAAATCTTTTTTTAAAAAATTAAGTTCTTGGATAACTATTCTTGGCCCTCCACAACTTCAGCTCCTGTCCTGCATTTTCAACTGCTTAGCACTTAACCCAAACCCTAGCCACACCTAATTGCCCTCCATTTTTTTCCTGTTGCTATTCTCCCTTGCCTGTGGAAATCTGACTTATCTTCCAAGGCCTAATGTGAGTGCTATTTCCTAAGCAAAGTCTTGCTCCATTCCCACAGTCCTCCATGAACATTAACCATTTACTTTACACTCCCCCCCAAGCAGCATTAATGGGAGCTTTTTGTCTAGTTCTTGTGTGAGTCACTGCCCAGTAGAAGGTGAGCTTCTCATAGGCTGTGTCTCCCTCAGTTCTCTATTTCCTAGTATTTACTATGACCTCCATATGCTCTTAGAGGTGTTCTTATTCTTTGCTGTTTTATATCTTTGGTATCTTAAGCAATCTTTCCTTAACAGTTGTTTTCTTTACCTTTGAAATGTATTCTGAGTGAAATTTCTCTTTATATCTGGATTAATTCCACTGTTTAAAAGGTGTTCTCCCTTTGTGGATGGAAGCTTTTGCTTGTTCATGAGAGGAAATGCTCATTTCCTTGTAGAAATAACCAACTAGTATGAATTACACTAGGTTTCAAATGTACCTATGGTAGGTTATTCTGGTTTTAGCCTGATTCTAATCCCAAACATGACTCTTCCTCTTACATAACTTGTTCTTTATAAGTAAATTATTTATGTATACTAAGGCCTTTTTTCCCCACAGCTTTATTGAACAGTTTATGTGCTTTTTGAATCTCTTTTTTCACCTAAAGAGATTTCACCAGTGGAGCTTTGTGCGGTATCTTTTTCCCATAGAAAATCAAACAGGTGCTTGAAAGGTTACACTCTATTCTGGGAGAAATGTGATTAATGTCGAAGGGCTGTGTCAGGTCAGACTCTATAACCTGCTGACAGATTATTTAGTGAGTGCCAGGATCAACTCTCAACGTTATCTCAGATTTTAATAGTTTTCTTGTGAAGGGCATTTGTAGATGAAATCACTTTATATTTAAAATTAATTGTGGTTTTAGATTAGAGACTGGTTAAAGAGAAAATCTTTTCTCAAGCAGGCAGTAATTTGGAAAGAATGACTCATCAGATGGAATTGCAAAGATTATAATTGCATTCCGTATTTTAACACAAATTGTTGCATTTAAAATAATGGTGAGGGCAAGTTGCTTGGCTGGCTTAGTTGGTGGAGCATGAGGCTCTCAATTTTGAGTTCAAGCCCCACACTGGGTGTAGAAATTACCTAAAAATTAAATCTATAAAAAATGAAATAAGTTATGGTGAAATCTTACCCCTAATAAAATTTCTCAAAAGAAATTCCTGTTAAACTCTCATAAGTTCTCTTAAGAATTTCCAGATACCCTCAAAACTGCTTGGAAAACAAAAAAATAATAACTTCTTCCTGGTAGGGTACACCTCAGTCATCCTTTATACCTCTCTCTCCCCACCACTGCTGCACCCCTATCCATTATACTAGTGAGTCTTTCTGTTTCACTGGATCTCAAATCCCTGCATTTGGACTGCACTGCCACCATTTCACAACCAAGCTACTAAGATAGACTCCTGACTCATCCCCTTTTTCTACCCTTAATCTCCACACAGCCAGCAGAAGAATCTTTTTTCTTTCTTATTATCATTAATTGTATTTAAACTTTATGTAATGGAAAATTACAACTATGTATCACTTCTCATTCCACTTCAGTTTTCCATTCATGGCCAATCTTGTTTCATCCATTCCTCCATTACTCCTCCCCTGCTTTGCAGTAAATCCCAGACATTGGGACACCTGGATGGCTCAGTCGTTAGGCATCTGCCTTGGGCTCAGGTCATGATCCCTGAGTCCTGGGATAGAGCCCCGCATCGGGCTCCTTGCTTGGCAGAAATCCTGCTTCTCCCTCTCTCACTCCCTCTGCTTGTGTTCCCTCTCTTGCTGTGTTTCTCCCTGTCAAATAAATAATAAATGAATGAATGAATGAATTCTTTAAAAATAAATAGATAAAAATAAATAGATAAATAAATCCCAGACATATCACTTTTAAAAAAGATTGATTTATAATACAGCGAGAGTGCAAGTGCTTGGCAGGGGGGCTGTTGCAGAGAGAGAGGGAGAAAAAGTCTTAAGCAGACTTCGCACTGTGCGGAGAGTCCCACTCAGCTCAATTTCACGACCCTCAGATGATGACCTGAGCTGAAACCAAGAGTGGGGTCCTTAACCGACTGTGCCACCCAGGTGCCCCCAGACATCACATCATTTAATCAACTGATTGGAACTGCCCTAGAATTTTGCTTACTAGTTGGTCACAAAAGGTTGGGAAAGTTCCTGCCCCAATAGTGATGTTGTCTGTAACCTTCTTTATACTCTCTGCCAATTACGTTTCCTCTCATGCTTTTCAGAATGTATTCCATTTCCGTTGAAAAATGCCATCACCAGAAAATAGTTTCATGTGTTTTTTTTCTGGGGTGCATTATATGGGCATTCTCCTACTTTTGTACCAGATAGGTTCTTTAAAATGTGTTTGAAAAAAAATTAAAAAAATAAAATGTGAGGCACCTGGGTGGCTCAGAGAGTTAAACCTGTGCCTTTGGCTTAGGTCATGATTTCAGGGTCCTGGGATTGAGTCCCACATTGGGCTCTCTGCTGGGCAGGGAGCCTGCTTCCCCCTCTTTCTCTGCCTGCCTCTCTGCCTATTTGTGATCTCTCTCTCTCTCTGTCAAATAAAGCAATAAAATCTTTAAAAAAATAAAATGTGTGTGAAAGTTGAACATACAAAAATGTAAATATGTATGTGGGGAGGATGTTTAATTCTCAGCAACTCTTAAAAATGACAAAATTTCTGGGGCGTCTGAGTGGCTCAGTTGGTTAAGCGACTGCCTTCGGCTCAGGTCATGATCCCGGAGATCTGGGATCGAGTCCCACATTGGGCTCCCTGCTTAGCGGGAAGCCTGCTTCTCCCTCTCTCCCCCTGCTTGTGTTCCCTCTCTTGCTATGTCTCTCTCTGTCAAATAAATAAAATCTTTAAAAAAAAAAAGACAAAATTCCTAAATATTTTTATTATAAAACCAATACATAAAACAAAACAAAACAAAACAAAAAACAAACAAAAAAAACCCCAATACACGATCATTATAAAATTAAATTTCAAACTATACAACAGTATGAGGGAAAAAGCTAAAATCTCCCATTTGTTCACTGATCACTTGCAATCTCTTATTTCCCAAACTAATACTTCTTATAGATCCTTCCAGAAAGGTTCATATATAGTCACTTAAATTTTTAATTATATATATATATATGATCTTTTAGTTCCCTCTGTTTGAATTTAGTAGACAGAAATTGATTTTAATGTTGAACAGTTAGCTTAGTGTTTTGCAAAGGGTTGGATAGGATACAGTATGATGTTAACTTTGATGTCTTATTGCCTTTCTCGAACACTAGTTTCCTCTTGATAAAGGAGTCTTGTGTAGACTCTAAACTCATCAACAGCTCTAGGGACCCGTGAAAATCTCTATACCATTGCTGTCCAATAGAAATATAATGTGAACCGTACATGTCATTTTAAATTTCCTATTATTTGCATTAATTAAAAATAAACAGGTGAAATTAATTTTAATCTTTAGCACAGTATCTCCAAAATATATTTTTTATAAAGATTTTATTTATTTATTTGACAGAGGAAACACAGCTAGAGAGGGAACACAAGCAGGGGGAGTGAGGAGGGAGAAGCAGGCTTCCCACCGAGCAGGGAGCCCAATGGGGGCTTGATCCCGGGACTCCAGGATCATGACCTGGGCCGAAGGCAGACGCTTAATGACTGAGCCACCCAGGCGCCCCCCAAAATATTTTTTTACTAAGTTTTTAAATCCAACTGTATTTTATACTTTGAGGACTTCTTAATTTGAATCAGCACCATCAAAGTTTCAGTAGTCACGTTTGTTAGTGGCTGTTGTATTAGATAGCACAGGCCTGTACAGAAAGGATAGTGGTTGTCTCTGAGGGAGGAGGAAAGAGGATGACGTATGTTCTTAATTTTCTTTCTTTATCTCACAGTTACCAAAATTTGAAGTTAGATTTTGCTGTTTTTGATATTCTGAATGATTGCCAGCTCTGGCTCAGTTGTATTATCACGTTTTTAAAAAATCAATTTTCATTTTTACAAAACAAAGATGAGTAACATAAATACTTCTGTACAAAGATGATAATCTTGCTGAAACTGAACTCTTAGCTAGTAGGCAATGCCACCCTGTGGCAGCTTACATATTTATCAATTATGAAAGATCAGATTCTAAGTAGAAAATGCGGAATGAGCCTATTAGTGTATAATACATTAAATTTCAACACTTTTCATTCTGAATTTCAGGGTAGATGTATGTACTAGTATATAGTAAAATTAACTGTTAAGAGGAGACAAGGATACGAATTTGAGAAGTTGGTATAAGAACATTCTTTCAATGAGGGCGCCTGGGTGGCTCAGTGGGTTAAAGCCTCTGCCTTCAGCTCAGGTCATGATCTCAGGGTCCTGGGATCAAGGCCCACATTAGTCTGTCTGCTTGGCAGAGAGTCTGCTTCCTCCTCTCTCTCTGCCTGCCTCTCTACTTGTGATCTCTCTGTCAAATAAATAAATCTTTAAAAAAAAAAAAAAAAGAAAGAACATTCTTTCAATGTAATTTTTGTTTTCTTTTGTTTTTAGGGGTTGCAGATGGTGTAGGAGGGTGGAGAGACTATGGAGTTGATCCATCGCAATTCTCAGGGACTTTAATGCGGACGTGTGAACGGTTAGTGAAAGAAGGACGGTTCGTCCCAAGTAATCCGATCGGAATCCTCACCACAAGCTACTGTGAGTTGCTGCAAAATAAAGTACCTTTGCTTGGTAAGTAGATACACTGTGTTTTCCTCTGTAAAGAAGCTCAGGAGATGGTTAAGAACAAAACCAAGAAAATCACTTAGCAGCACAGCATATTTCTGAAGTTCTTTATTAAGCAGAGTTTGATAGAGAAGATATGCGCTCACCAGAATACATACTACTGCTTCGAGGCAATATAAATAGGTATGGCTGCTTTGGAAAATGCTTTGGAATTATGGAATAAAGTTAAATGTAAACAGGTAGTATGCCCTAGCAGTTCCACTCCTGGGTCTCTACCTTAGATTAGAGAAACTCTTGCACATCTGTGTATTAAGAGATAGGTACAGGAATGTTCATGGTAACATTGCTTATAACAGCAGAAAACTGAGAATGACCTAAAAAGTCCATTTATTGTAGAAAAATGCATTTTGAAAAGGAACTTTGAAAAGCAACAGTTTGGGCTCAGTCAGTTAAGCATCTGTCTTCTGCTCAGGTCATGGTCTCAGGGTCCTGGGATTGTGCCCTGTGTCAGGCTCCCTGCTTAGTGGGGAGTCTGCTTCTCTCCCTCTGCTCCTCCCCGCAGCTGTGTTCTCTCTCTCTCTTTCTCAAAAATACAGAAAGAAAAGGAACAACTTAAGGCTCCATCTAATACTCAGGAACATGTTGTTGAGGGAAAATAGAACATTGAGGAATACCACCTAACAGTCTGATTCCATGTTTCAAATTCAAAAACATAAAAAAGTAAAACCATATTGTTCAGGGACTCCAAAATAGGATACAAGAAGGAAGAAAAGTAAGTGGTTGTATAATTCAGGATAGTGGTTCTTTCCAGGGATGGAAGAAAGGGAATGGGATCTGGTATGTAAAATTAAGTTGGGGAGTTCAAGTTGCAGATTGGCACCCCAGACTGCCAGCAGGTAGCTGATTAGTCCGTGAAATAGCATGGCACAAAATAGGTCCCCATTAATTTTGTATTAGAAAACTTCCAAATACCTAGTGTGTTTATCTGGTATGCTAATAGAGCATCTTGTGGCCAAACTTCTACATTTGTTTGTTAAATAGTTTCCTGGGAACTTACCCAACAACTTAGCCTTCTGAGCAAGCTCTCAAAAGGGTTATTAAGTTTCTGCTAGTTGCCAGGATCTTTCTGGTTACTAGAAGTAGCCTCCCCCCAAGTCACCATCCATATTAAAAATCAACTACTGGGGCGGCTGGGTGGCTCAGCTGGTAAAGCGACTGCCTTTGGCTCAGGTCATGATCCTGGAGACTCGGGTTCGAGCCCTGCATCGGGCTGCCTGCTTGGCGGGAAGCCTGCTTCTCCCTCTCTCACTCCCCTTGCTTGTGTTCCCTCTCTCGCTGTGTTTCTCTCTGTCAAATAAATAAATAAAATCTTAAAAAAAAAAAATCAACTTCTGCTCAGTGTTAATGGAGTTCTCCACATTATAAAATTTTGCCTTCAATTTAAATCTTTTATAAGAAGCGTTTTTATTTTTTTTTAATCATGCTGCTATCTTCTTTCTTTGTGCTGTAACTAATCAGCTTGTTTCCCTTCTAACTGAAGAGAAACCTTGTCTTGAGGTTTCAATATACCGCTTTGTCTTAATCCGCTATTTTCGACCTGCAATCTGGAGCTTGCCTGGCACAGTGAAACATCCTGGATTTTATTTCTAGCACCTTTCTGTCAACTTGCCATATGACTTTGGGCAAACTGCTTAACCTCTGACCCTCTTGCTTCGTTTGTTAAATGAGGACAGGTTTTTTTGTGAAAAGGAATGACTCAAAGCTTCATGCAATACTCAGAAACATGTTGAGGGAAAGAGGACATTGCAGAATACCATCTAATAGTCTGACTTCTAACAAGAGCCTGTAGATACAGATTCCAGGTCCCAACCCCTGCATGTTCCCATGCGTCCTCTGCCAACACCCCCCTATCCATTTACTGTGACTTGGAATAACAGTTGCAGAACACCTGTCCTGATTTTGCACTTTGAAAGCTTCAGGTTTTTGCTGTTTCTTCCTTATCCCTCCTTCTTTTCCTATTTTCCCTCATGTAGTTTGGAGATCTTAAAATAAATTTAAGGACATATTAGATATTTTCTTACACTGAATATTATAATCACTTTTTCCCCCTGAAAGACATGTCGAAATAATACTTCATTACTATGTTTGACACATAGAGGCTCCTGGGTGGCTCAGTCGATTAAGCATCTGCTTTCAGCTCGTGTCAGGATCCTAGGGTCCTGGGATCAAGCCCCACATCGGGTTCTCTGCTCAGTGGGGAGTCTGCTTCTGCCTGCCATTCTTCCTTTTTGTGTTCTCTCTCTCTCTGTCAAATAAATAAGTAAAATATTAATTTAAAAAAGATTCTTTACTATGTTTGACACATAGACGCTTCTCTCACCTAATCTACACACATACCCCTAAACTGTTTGGAACTTAACTCAAGCATTTTTGGGCAAAGACAGCCTACTGAATTTTACTGAACCTCAGATATAATTGCAAATAACAATAACTTTACAAGATTAGGTGATCCTTTTTTTAAGAGATCTTATTTATTTGACAGAGACTGCAAGAGGGAACACAAACAGGAGGAGTAGGAGAGGGAGAAGCAGGCTTCCCACTGAGCAGGGAGCCTGATGAAGGGCTCCATCCCAGGACCCTGGAGTCATGACCTGAGGTGAAGGCAGATGCTTAAAAACTGAGCCACCCATCCCAGGACCCTGGAGTCATGACCTGAGGTGAAGGCAGATGCTTAAAAACTGAGCCACCCAGGAGCCCAACCCCCCCCCCCCTTTTTTTTAATCCAGCAATTGCTTAAAAGCCTGTAACACAATCCCAATATAAAGGTCAAACATGTATTTCTTGAGAATTTCTAGCTGCTTTTAGATCTGGGTTGGAATCACAGGCTAATTGTTAATATTTATTTCCTCAGAAACTCTTAAGTGGAGTAAATCTTATGGATTCATATCTTAAGAATTTGAAGGGTCAGTCCTAATAAAGTTCTTCCTTTTTGCACAAAAGATTTCATAGTTTACAAAATTAGGGGCCAGTGATAAAAAATACTTCCATTTTAGCATGAGTGATCTGTTTGGATGGCTGTCTGGGTTTGTCCGTGGTCTGAACATCTGATACTGTTGTTTTCAGCACTTTTCTTCTTTTCCTGCTTGTTCCTCTTCAAATACATACGAATAATGAGCTCTTTTCCCAGTATTAAGTTCTCAGGGCCTGAGCCATGTGCATACATCAGTTATGAAGAAACAGAGGAGGAGTATACACTCTAGGCCGTAAGGCTGGGCTTGCCTTCACTGGTGCTGCTTTGCATATGAAAGCCCTGTCATTCAGGAGGGACCGTTTTTTTTTTTTTTTTTGACTCTAACTCAGCAGGTGACAGTGACAGCCACCAGGGTAGCAAAATGATAGTCTGGGTTTGTCAGTGAATAATAATGAGTCAACAGGAGTCCTTCCTGCCCCAGGATTTTTAAGGCTCTGCTACTCATCTGTCATTTTTCCTCCTCAGATTAATCCCATCATCTTTCAGAAGATCTTTTGTGTGGTGAATCTATTAATGAAAAATGATTGGAGTTTTTGTGCACTGAGTTAAGAAGAAAGGGTAATTGATGATCTTAACGGGAACCAATAAGCTATGCAGTAGGTTATCCTGCAGCATTGCCAGTTACAGTACTGTTTTTCTCTGATGTTGGATGAGTAGGGACAAGAAAGATAGTGTTAGGATGTCAGGTTAGATAACAAGTAAATGGAATTTCTGATTATGATGAGATAAATGCTTAAATTTAAGTTTTTTTATATTCAGTTATACATTTTCATGATACATCCTTCATCTAGGAAAAATATCAGAAATTAAATTATCCATAATCCCACTAAGAAAACAATAATTAATACTTCAGTGACTGTGCTCCCTGATTTTTCTTCTGTGTATGTTTGTGCATAGAATAATGGTAATAAGAATTGTGAATATACTGTGTGCTTATAGCAGCCCTATGAGGTAGGTTCTTTTGCTTTTATTTCCTATTTTATTAGGAAAATACTGTGGCTTAGACAGAATAAGTGACTTTCCCACAGTCTCACAGCTAGAAAACAATAGAGCCCTGGGATTTAACACAGCTGGTTCCACAGTCTGTTTCTTTTGTTTTGCCTTTTTTTTTTTTTTAAGATTTTTTAAGTTTTTATTTATTTATTTGAGAGAGAGAGAAGGAACATGAGAGGGGAAAAGGTCAGAGGGAGAAGTAGACTCCCTGCGGAGCTGAGAGCTTGATGTGGGACTCGATCCTGATGTGGGACTCAATATGATGACCTGAGCTAAAGGCAGTTGCTGAACCAACTGAGCCACCCAGGCACCCCCTTTGTGTTAATTTTAACGGTCATCTTAATAGTTGAGCTTTTGGGCGCCTCAGTGGCTCAGTGAGTTAAAGCCTCTGCCTTGGGCTCAGGTCATGGTCCTCGGGGTCCTGAGATCGAGGCCTGCATTGGGCTCTCTGCTCGGCAGGGAGCCTGCTTCCTCCTCTCTCTCTGCCTGCCTCTCTGCCTACTTGTGATCTCTCTCTGTCAAATAAATAAAATCTTTTTTAAAAAAAGACCAGTTCAGCTTTTGCCTACTATTGGTTTATTTTTTAATTACATTAATTTTACTTTTTTTGATGTATAATTTAAGTTTGATAACATTTTTTGAGACTTAGTATTACTTAAAAACTTAAATACTAGCTTGTGATCTACTTGTTTCACTTATCTTATTATCAAATACATTTCTCTAACAATTTTAGTGGCTACCAAATAGCTAACACTTATTATATGTGTTATAAGTCTGTGATATGATTTAACTAATTTTATCCTCACAACATGAAGAGGTCCTTATAGTCTCCCTATTTTGCAAATGAGGAAACAGAGGCAAAGAGATTAAGTAATTTGCCCCAGCTCACATAGGTAGTAAGTAACAGAGCCAGCATTTCAATGCAGGCAGGCTGACTCCAGAGTCTATACTCCTAAGTATTATATGACAGCGTGTAGCTTTCTACTGTATGGATGTGCTGTAATTTATTTAACCAATCCCTTAATTTTAGGTGTTGAGGTAGTTTCCAGTTCTTCTTGATCTTAACAATGTTTTTGTGTTTATTTTGTTTATATCTCTAGTTATTTCTTAGGAATTGCTAAATCAAAGAACATGCAAATTTTTAAGGGTAGAAAGGTCATGTAGTTTTACTATCTTGCCACCATCGAATAATAGTGATCACATTCTCTGCAGTCTTGCCAATACCATGCAGTATCCTTTTTCTTTACTCTTGTTAAACTAATAGGCAAAATAGCTACTAGTGTGATGTTGATTTTTTTCATATATTTACAGAGCATTTACATTTACTTCTTGGTGAACTGTTTATTTTTCTATTTTGCCATTTTTTTCTGTAGGTATAGGTTTAAATTTTAGTATTTGAAAGCAGTCTTACTGGTTGTACATCAGCTTTTCAGTCTGGGGAAGGTCATGTGAGCTGTGGGCTGCAAAGGTACACAGAAGCTTTTTGCTCTCGCTTGGAATGTGGTCTCTTCCTTCTGAACATTAGCAATTTCTGTAAAGTGAACAGGATGATTCCACAGGCTACCTGGGAAAATTGGTCTTGTCAATTCATAGTGAGTCAGTCTCCAATGAAGGTTCTTCATGACGTCAACAGATGGAAATCTGGTTCAAAATCGTAGTTATGTGCCCTGTCTTAAATTTTAGTGAATTTCATGGAGAAGGCTTCCTGCCAATGACTAATGAGATATATCAGGAAAACATAACATTCTTATTCTGGCATTTAAGTATTAAAACTTAATATTTCAAGAACATGCTTTTGAGCATTTGGCATAGATTATAGTACTACTGAAATGCATAGTGTGATTAAATATCAGCCATTTTTATTGTTTCCTTTCTCTGCAAATGGAAGAATTCAGATTTCAGGGGCCTGTTTACTATATATAATATAAATCCCTTTTTCTTTCCACATCATGTTGACCCTGATCAGGTTACTATTGCTGTTTGCTGGAGGCAGGAGCATGACTAAGATAGGCAAAGGAGATTCCAATGTGGCATGTTACTTTTTGGGGTGATGGGATAAAAATGTGGATGCAAAGATAGCCTAGAAAAAATATTATTATTTTTTATTATTTATTAATAAATGGAGATCATTTTTGTTTCTAGGTAGCAGTACTGCCTGCATCGTAGTGCTGGATAGAACTAGCCACCGCTTACATACAGCAAACCTGGGTGATTCAGGCTTTCTGGTTGTCAGGGGGGGTGAAGTTGTGCACCGATCAGATGAGCAGCAGCATTACTTCAACACTCCATTCCAGCTCTCAATTGCACCACCTGAAGCCGAAGGAGTCGTCCTGAGTGACAGGTAATCCCCCTCTTGGCCAGTATGAGTGAGCAGGGCACGGCTATTCTTCCTCCTATCCCCCTTTAATACAGTAGAGATAGGCATTTTCAGTTGTCATGTATGATAAGAAGGTACAAAAATATTCTTATCAAAAGAACCTCTTTGACTTCAAAAGGTATTTTGCTGCCTGTTGCAGCCAAGTCGATTTCAAATAAAAACCCAATAATTTGACGAGACTGAAAATACTCTTCAAGCTTATAGAATACCAGTTTTTCATACCAAGACCAACATGGTACATACAGCTGCATTTGTTAAATTGTGCTGGAGAAATGAGTCATTGTCCATGCATGCCACTGCCTGTACAAGATTTTGCATATGTTGTTAGGGAAGAGTTCAGACAGACATCTGCTTTATTTATCAGAATAACTTCCTGATTCTGAGGGCCTTCTAGTATGTGCACCAAATAGAACTTTTAAATTGTCAAGACCTTCCCAAGACAATGACTACTTTTTTAAATCAACTTTTATAGTTTATTTTTTCTAACATGAGAATATAGAGTGAGGCTAAAACAGTCTCAGATTCCTCTGCCTTTAACAACTTTATAGGACCTGGCACAAACACTGCTGGTGATTCATAAATGTTGTTAAATGGGTAATGAACCTTTTGTAAAAATAGAAGTAGTCTTGCAAGTGTCTATTGTTTCTACTTAATAGTTCTTATTAAGCCAGATCTTGAGTACAAACTAAGATAAAATGATTATTACTGCCATTTTTTAAACTGAAATAAGTATATTATATAATTAGGTATTCAGGATTGTCCATCTAAAGTCTATTGCTAACTCTTACAGGGAAGCATTTTTTACTGTCAGATTAAGGTATGTTACCATAATTGGAATAATATTTCATTATAGGCCCTTCTCCAGTTGGCTGTAATATATACATCCATATTAGCCATATTGGAGTAAGGAGAAAGCAAAACCCCAAGGGCTTGGTAGATATCAAGCTCAGCTAACAGTTACAGAGAGCAGTGTTTTCATTTTCTTTTATTTGATTCTTGTTTTGGCTTCTGAGTTCTAGAGCTGCCCTGCCATATCTCACACCCTAACTTTGGGACTGTGTGGTTAGGGCAGCACTCTGCCTGGCCTGCCAGCAAGGTGGAGGTTGCTTCCCCTGGAGCCTGCAGACAGCTTGCTAGCATGTGACTTCAGCTCGTGTTTCAGTGCAGTCAAAAGTTTCCAGCAGCACAGTATGTTCAATCAAAATGGGCAAAACTGCAGCTGGCGGAACACCAAGCTCATGGGTGGGAGTGTTGGGAGAAGAGGACAAACTGTCCAATGGTAGTGAGTCTCGCACAGGCAGGATAGCAAAGGACACTCCTGGGGAAGAAAACCTCAGCATAAAATAGAGCTTCACTGCCAACCTGGTCATTAATCTAAACTTCTAGAATCTGATTTGTTTCCAAAGTCTGAGCAACTGTGAAATGTCTTATATTGTTTTCTTTATTCCACAGAGGGAATCGACCTGGTTTCCACCAGTTTTAGTCTTTTTCTCCCTTGCTGCGTGAACGCATTTACTTCCTTTTTTACTTAGTTGCTCTTATCTATATAAGATGTAATTTTAATTTTGATTTACAAGTTTTCCTTTAGTAGCTGTTTTTACAAAGTGTTTGTGGTATAAATGTGTAAGTGAAAGTTCCTTGTGAAAGCCCATCACAGCACTTTTAAACGTGCCCCTCCTTTCGTCAGTCAAGAGAGGAAAAACCTGAAATTTGCTCAGTGTACTTTGCATAAATCCCCAGCAGACACTGGTGGGTTTTCGTTTTTATGTTTTCTCTTCACATATTTTACATATAGTATAACATGTCAATTCCACAAGGTTTGGGGTCTTTCAAGCTTAGGGTGCTTTGGTTCTCGCTCCTCCTTTTTGGGTCAGTGTGTAAATTTTTCCTTTGCACTTGTTCCCTAATTATAGGTTAAGGCAGACTCTTAGACATTTCACCTTTCCCTCACCTTGGAGGCTTGGATTCAGTGAAGTAGGCCTCTGGAAATGGCTGAGAACCAGCCTTTGAGAGGGCCATTAATTCTTTGATTATATGATCTTTTCTCTTCTCCCCACTGGGTGTACCTCCCCTATCCCCAATTCTTGTGTGTTTTCATCAGGTGTTATCAGAGGAAAACACCTTCCTTCTGTCTTTTTAAAGTTTTTTCGAGAAAGATGTGGTGAAAAACTACCTCATATCCCATCCCCACCAACACATTTTCTCTCCTCCAGAGACAGCCATTATTATCTGTTTCTTTGTGTCCTTCCAGATTTATTCTCTGCAAATAGAGGCATCCATATCTATGGGTCTTCCCCTTCCCCCCACACTGTCTGTACATTCCTTTCTTCATTAACAATATATTAAGGAGATTCCCCTCCACCCCCCTCTTCACTTATTAGATATTTCTTGAAGACCTGCTGTGTGCCAGGTACCCTAAGAAATACTTACCCGTGGCGAGCACTCTTTAAGCCCTGAGGGACACACAATCCTTACTAGTAATACTAGTAGTTACTAGGACTATAGTAAGAAATACCATTGTCAGTATTTCATGTGATTAATTCTTATAGGATTTGCATGTTCTTTTCTATAGTGCTCTGTTGTTTCACTATATGGCAGCCTCCTAAGAGCCAGAGTCAAGCCTGTAGGGAAACTGATGAGTAGAAAATGAGTAAGAGAGGATGGAATATGGCTGTAAAGAATTAGGAAATAAAGACTCAACTTCTACTAGGATTTTACAGGCATGTTAGTTCTGACTCAGAAAAGAACCTGTCTTCCTTTAAAGCCATATGTGACTAATCATCAAACTCAGTTTTACTTGGTAGTTTCAGTTAAACTTTTGAAATATTTATATTGAATTTTCCCTTTTTTTTTCAAGGTTAGGAAATATTATAAATTAGTTTTTCTCAAAACCTCATTACATTGTAACATAGTGCATGTTGAAAACTTTGAACCTTATCTCTGAAGGCCTCTCGTAACTTTGTCCCTATCCTGTCCTTGTCACAGCCCGGATGCTGCTGATAGCACATCTTTTGATGTCCAGTTAGGAGACATTATCCTGACGGCAACAGATGGACTTTTTGACAACATGCCTGATTATATGATTCTTCAGGAGCTAAAAAAATTAAAGGTAATTAACTCAAAGATTGGTTGATGGAAACAATGGCCCTCTCTGGGCAGCTAAGTTTTACTGGTCCAATTGTATTATCTCTTTTTGTAATTTTGGGAAAGACTATATTGTCAATTTAGGAAAATAATGGTTCTGATCTTTCAAGCAATTTTAGTGGAAATATTCACAATTGGAGAACTTGAGGGGAAAAAGAGGTTTCTTGCCCATAACTTTAATAAAGCAGTAAAGGTAATAAGAAAGCCCAGATGAGAAATTTCTTGTATTTTTAATGGTATTAGCTCCTGGTTGTCTTTTTCTCTTCTTATTTTTTTAACAAACCCAACAGGTGTTGAAGTTATAGGAAAGCCGGGAAATCGCCATACCAGAGCCAGCCAAGGGTGCCAGGCAGATAGGAGCCTTAATGTCATCTGAGCTGTCACCAGTAACAAAACAGTTCAGACTTGGCCCATACAGAAAGTGTAAGGATGTGAAAATCAGTTTTTCCATATTTTCCAGGCTTTGTAAAAGTACTGACTCTGAGGGAAATTAGCCTTTTCCTATGTTATTAACACTAAGCAGTATGACTGTAAGTTTCTAAACTTTTTAAGCAATATTTTCTAAACTTTTTAAGCAATATTTTCCTCACCTTTAAAGTGGGGGGTATCAAAGGTCCTATTTTAGAGAGTTGTGGTGAGGGTTAACTAAGACCATGTGAACAAAATCCTCAGTGCCATGCCCCATCTGTGGGGTGCAGTAAAGGGCAGGTGCTTAGGTGGTGCTAGCACTGTGCTCTGTGTGGTGACAGGGTAGTAAGAAGAAACGTGACATTCCCTCCCCATATGGAGCTTAGATTTCTAGTGGAAGAGGACAGATAGTACAAAGAAAGAAATATATGCTAAATATTGGTGGTAGATAAGAGAAAAAAAAAGCAGGGTAAAGGAATAGAGAATAAAGAGGGCTGCTGTTTTAGAAAGATTGGTCAGAGAAGGCCTGTATGAGGAGGTGACATTGAAGCAGAGGCCTTTTATAATTTATACTGAACTATTCTGAATCTTAGAATGGTAGAGCTAAAATGGACCTTGTTTCCCATCCCCATTTTACAGATGAGGAAGTTGAAGCAGCAAGGATAAGGGTATGACTCAAGATTACACAGCTAAACAAGAATCTTTCATCATGATATAAAATTCTAAAGGTATTTTCAATAGCACAACTGGCAGCTCTTACTTAGAGAGCAAACTGTGGTTGGCCAGGGTTGCATTTCTAAGCACGGAAACTTTTGAGGTCAACCCTAAAGTGCTATCAAAATCTGCCTTTTTAGTCCCATCCATTTTTAGCAAGAATACCTTAAAAATTCCAAATGGGAAAAACAGCAAAAATGAAAACCCAGACTTCAGGGCCCAAGGCCACCCTAGCAAAGAGTGACATCTGATTGACATCTTGTGCAGACAGTGCTCGCTGGGTGTTCTTGTTCATTTTACTGAAGATGTAATGTTGTAATCTCTTCTCTAACTGTAATAAAACTTAAATGATGGAAACTGTGGTTAGATAAATGTTACTGTCTCAAAAAGTGATATTTGCAAGAAGTATACTTGCATGCAGAAATCATGTGAGGCATTACAGTAAAAATAACTCTCTCTCATCCTTTCATCTTAGAATTCAAATTATGAAAGTATACAGCAGACGGCAAGAAGCATTGCTGAGCAAGCCCATGAGCTGGCCTATGACCCAAATTATATGTCACCTTTTGCACAGTTTGCATGTGACAATGGATTGAATGTGAGAGGTAAGCGTTCTTTACAAGGGTCATAGGGACTACCTGGGGACGTAGTGGGATGGGAGCATTCTTGGCTGTGGGGTGAGGTAAACTAGATAGAGCACTGGGGTGAGACTGGTGAGTTGTCCTCTTCAGCTGTGAGCCCATGGCTTTGAGCAAGGTCAGTGGGTCCTAACACTGGAGGTCAAAAGCAAGTGCATGTCATCATATCTTCCCCACTGAGGATACCCTCCAGAACTGAACTTCATTGGCTGTAGTGGCAGGCAGAATCTGAAGCCCTTTATTGCCACCACTGCAGTGCTTGGACCTGAGCCCAAAAGGCCTCCAAGTCCGCCTAGAGGCCCTGGACATTCCTAACAGTTTAACATTCTGCCCTTCCCAGGTCTGACATTTTACCTCTTCTTTCCTTCTGGCTTTGTGGGACTCGTTGACGTGTTTGTCTGCCAAATTACCACAGCAGATTTTGAAGAGGGAAGCAATGTTAAACTGTCCTTGCCTAAAGAGTCCTTCCATCTACTGAATGATATATAACTTTGGGAACAGGCCAGTAGCTCAGTCTTAGGGCTGGGATGACATGTTGGTGCTATCATATCAGAACTCATGGAGTTGGTCAGTTTCTTGCTGATATAATATTATGACATGTAAAGCATTTCTTAGGAAGTATTAAAATAGAAAAAAGCACATGCCATAGCTGTTTGGCAGATTAGAATACAAGACTATTCCTAGTCTCAAAACATTAGATATATTCGTCCAAATCAGAATTGTGAGTAGAAGCATGTAACTTTCTTGTCAGGCAGAATTTATCTTCACCAGATTTTGTCTTTACTGCGATTGCTATAAACAGAAGATATATGGTGGCCATTTTAATAGAGCGCCTGTTGTAAAGAAACAGCAAAGGTTTTTGCTTAAAAAAAAAAAAAACAACAACAAACTTCAATTAAGTTACATGTGATTTTTTTTAAAAAAATTTTTTTTATCAGATATTTTCCTTTTTTTGTCCTAGAACACAAACCAAACCTGCCTGAATTGCAAGCTTTTGTCTCTTAGTACTTTCTTAGGCTTACATTTTTAATTGACTTTTCCTTTTAAGATCTATAAGATTTTCATTTTCATTTTAGGTGGAAAGCCAGATGACATCACCGTTCTTCTTTCGATAGTGGCTGAGTATACAGACTGACTCGCCTAGTTGTCAACTCCAGCGTTTCCTTTCATCTTCCCAAATTCTCCCCTGCCATGCGTGCTGATCCTGCTGGCAGGACTGTGTTTCTTTGCCACTGATCTCGATGGCCAGTGATGTAAGCCTTCGCCTGTCTTTTTGAGACCTGGTTGAGATCTTTGTGGAGAACCACTACTGTCATTCACTAGCTCATATCTGCCAGCAACTTTGAAGAAAATCAAGATTTGAAGATTGACCTTCACTTCTTACTGTCCTTTCTGTGATGGAACGGAGGTTTTCAATGCCAGAATGGCTATTATGTTTCAAAAATGGTTTAAATATTGAAAATGAGTGATGTTGGTAAGGTGAATTCAAACTTACAATGTGTAAAAGGGATTTTAAAAGTCTAACATAAATTGTATGTCAGGGTACATCTACTAGAAACATACATTATCATCAAAAGAAATGTTACACGTGTACTATACAGTCTTTGTTATGATTGATGTGGCTTTGTGTTTTCATTATAAACTCCTATTTTTCAGGGGCTTATAATTCTACTCTAAAATACTGCTCTGGATTATCAAATCTTCATCCCAGGAGCTTTTTTATTACAAATTGGAAGAAAAATTTAGTTTAGTTCTATGGGTGCAAATGTTTTTTGGTTTTTAAAAGATGCTTAATTGTGGCCCTGTGAGGAAAGTTCCAGCAATTTATTATTAGTCCAAATTATAGGCTCATGACCTGATTTGCAGGAGGCCCTGGGGAGACTCCCTACCAGACTTTTTCAATAGAAATATTACTCAAGATTATAAAATACTCCTCAAAGCCTAGGAATTTAATGTTATGGCCAAAATTATTCCCAGCTTTCTGATACGAGATCCCTGTGTGGGAGCTCTAGTCTCCCAGGCCTAATAGGTTGAGAATGGACAGCTGTAACTTTGAATTTGGTTGGGTTTTTTTTTGTTTTTTTTTTGTTGTTGTTGGGTTTTGATGGTCATGCTACTCTTAGTCTCCCTCGCAGACCTTTCATTATTATCCTTGCTTTCCATAGAGCATGCACCAAATTCAGGGAGTCCGTGTGAAAAGAGCACTGTGGGCAGTGGCAGCAGCACAAGAGCCCATGAGGAAAACTGGTGATGATCTGACATTTGCATTTGCCCTACACAGAAGTTTAGGGGTTTCCGAATCAAGCTTAATGTTTACAGTTTCCGAATAGCCATCTTGCAGTGTATAGTTTCCTTATAAAACTACCCGCATTCAGTTTTCCCTTTATCTGCAAGCTCAAACTTATTTTTAAGGTTTGTGTATAAGTCAACTGCTGTAAAGATATATATTTTTGGGTCAGTTTTTTTTCCTTCATTAACTTGGTGGTAGCAAAATATATATACTTAGAAATCCTTAAATTAAAGCCATGTTTTATATATAAGTCAGGTAACATTGGTGTATAGATGAGAATGCAATTAAACCTGATGAGGATCTACTGGAGGAGAATACAGAAAGTGTCTTTCTCTAAAGGAGATACTTATTCCCTGGTTTATTGCATTTAAACTTATGTTTGAGGTTACCTCAACTTGTTTTAAAAGATTTTGTTTTGTGAATTTGTACTGTATATTTGAGTAACTGTCAGGCTTTGGTTTATTTAAAATTGTTTAACATGTACCATGTACATGTCATTACTATATTTCAATGCATCATGCTTGTAACAGGCATTTCATTTATAATAAGAATGAGTTATTCATTTGTAAGCCGTTCAGTAATTTATCTACTATTCCTAAATTGGCATAATGTTAGATATCTATTTTGAATCACCTTTAATTACATGTCAGAATGCCTTAACTACCCTAACTTGACAAAACAGAATTCTTTGGTAAAGGAGATAGGGGACAGGGCAGGGGGGTGGGTGGAGGTACATTCTGTTTAAATAATGAGTACCCATCGTGCTGTGATAAAACATGGAAGCGTGAGTGGCAAGTGGCGGGGTATTTATTTTGCACAAACTGTTTGCAGTCTCTGTGTATTTAAAAAGTAAAGACAGTTGCATCCAGAAGGGTTTTGTTAGAAGGAATACATTTATATTTGTGCTGACAGTTCTTTCATTTGGATTTTTAATTATTTCTGGTCAGAGGTATGTAGCCTTGTGATCTGGATATATTGTGCATTAAATTTCCAATGCCTACATTTAATTCCTTGTAAGAGCGGTGCTGGTCAAGTCACTGGCTTTTCTCTGCTCTCATTTAACAGTCTTTATAAAGCTAGATTGGTGGTGTTTTACACGACTCATTTAATCAACTTCATCTTTTTTTAGAAATGACCATTAGAAATCAACAATGTTAGTGTCAGTGATATTGAAAATAGTTGGAAAAGAATTCAAGTTTCACAATGGAAGTGACTTTGGACCTGGCCTATAGATTAGTGACACAGAATATTTTCTCTCTTTTCTTTTTGCCCTGTCCTTTGTGTGTGACACAATTTTATGACTGCCAGGGGGTGCTGGGAGCGGGGGGGTGAATCAGTTGAGTGCTGCTTAACGAGTAACTCTCTTTCCACCCCCAGTAGCCAGAGGCTCTGCTGGGCCCACACGGGAATTTTCCAGCTCACAGAACCCTCGTCTCTGGGGGGTATGACTGAAATATACCACTTGGTGGGTCTGATTTTGAACTTGATATGTGTGTTAATTGTATTTTAAATCAAGCAGTATGAAACACACACATTTGCCTCATGTAATGGACTTTTATAAAAAAAGAGAATTTGGATTTCTAATTTACAAATGGCAGATTATTTATCCCTCTCTGGATGCACCAAAGACCAGTAAAGTTTATAGCTTTTCCATCTATATTTATAAAGCAATACTGTATTATAAAAATCAATATTTTTATCACATGCTTGAAATTTTTATTTTATTCTGTTTTAAAATGTGCACTCTAAACATATCAGAACTTTATTTCTTCCTGTGAATTTAAGCTGCCTGCGCACAAAAAAAATTCACTGAATGGAGAATGCAGTAGAGTCCATAGGCTCTTAAAAAACTGAAAGAATGGGGGTGAGGGAAACAAGTTATTTGTCCTGAGTGACTGTACAGGCTTGCCATGGTTGATAGGTACTAAATCATAAAAGAATCCATTCCAGGTATGCATGTCTGGGGGGTGGGCTGTGTCTAGAGTAGAAACGAGATTTCAAGCTTTGCATGATAGGAGAGTGTCCTCTTCTAACAGCTGCATATGTTCCACATAGAACAGTAGCCTCCAGGACTACCTTCAGTACCACCAACCTACCGCACTGAGTAACAGGGCAGAATTGTGGGAATTTATGGAGTCCGTTTTGAGCATTTTGGAGATTGTAAACAAGATTGACTAGAACTGTAAATGTTTGTACTTCTGAATAAGTTCATGGTTCCTTGTCACCTTATACCAGCTATCTTTGTTAGAAGCTATAGCATCCAATTTCCCTGGTAACTACCACATTTTTGTAGTTAAACATGATAAAAAAAAATCCCCCAAATCTGCTTATAAAATTGAAAAAATGAAGCAGAAAGCATTTGGATTCTGTTTGTTTAAAAAAAATTCTTTGCAAAATTGAATTTCTCAACTAAAAAGCGACAGTGTTCGTGTCAAAATTTTAACTGTTAGCAGGTAGTTTGTGGCAAAGATGGCTAAATACTGAAGCAAATTTGAATTTGTGTATACTAATGAGCTGCTTTTTTCTGTTGAGACTATCATTATTTGTCTTACCCAAGAGGCAATGACCTGAATTGGATGTCTGAAATATAACTTATGCAGGAATAGTTCTGTAAATACATTTAAATAAACTGTAAAGATATTTAATAAATATAGTATTTATACTAATCCGTGTAACTTCTCAATTGAATAATGGGGTAAGACATCAGCCTTTGGCATTTTGTTGGTTTCTATATCAAGTCCTCATCTCCAAGCCTCTTAGTCATTCTAGTAGGGACTCCTTACTTTGTAGCTGTCATTTTGTCTTTTACTAGTTTATCCCCCTTAGCTCTTTTTCACCAAATGGTTTATTGTATCAGTTTAGCTGCCTCAAAAATACCATCAAAATGGACTGATAATTAAGTGTAAAATATAGATGTTTTCCCAGCTGAGAAGGCTTTTGCATCTTCCAAATGGTATGGAGTGAAGCCATAAAAAAATCTGGTGTAATTTAAACTTAACATTCTGTATGCAAATTCTAAAGCCCAAATTATATATAATTTAATAGCGTAACTATCTTTTCCAGACTGGTGCTGCAGTTGGGCAATTATTGATAATAGTGCCTTCACAACCTACCTCAAGCCCTACACAAGCCTACATCAGCTGTCCCCACTGCCTATTTCGGTGAGTGTACCAGAAACTTCACCCTCAGCAAGGGGATCTATAGTCACTCTCTCTTTGTCCTCATCTGCATCTGTCAGGAATATGTGAAATACAGTGTTAATCATCATTGTAAGCATAAGATGTAAATCTTTAGCCTACAGTGTGAAAGGACTTGAAATTATGTGGGCATTGCCAGTTTCCACAAAAAGCTTGGTGAAAGCCATTTTCATTCATTAAGGAACGTTTTGGGACGAACTTGAGTTTTTATTAGGTTATTGTGGGTAGCTCTGACTCATTACCAAGCTACAAGAGCCAAATTCCTTCTGGTTTTAGTTAGAACTCTGTTCACAGTTCTAAAGTTTCCTAATTCACTCAGCCATCTTTGTGTATGAATTCCTCAAAAATGTAAAGTTCTGTGTTAACTATTTGCCAGTTAACATTTCCTTGTGATCTGTTGGTTTCACAAAGACTTCACAGACGTTACAGAAGTCAAGAGTTTGTCAGGTTATAATTGACTATAAACAGGTTTGGGGGAGGGAGAGGCATGCATCATATTATGTAATAATGGTTTTTGTGCCAGATTTTTTAGTCTGTTTGTTCAGGTACGAAGCTAATTCTTAAAGAGACAAAGAACAGAGACATTCGTCATCTACCTCATTGTACTCCAAACCTAGGTTCTTGCAGTGGAGGTTGCTGCTCTGTGTCAGATAATACAGAAATAATTTTTTGGCAGCAGTTCCATTAAATTCTTCTCTGCCTCCTACTGCAAAATGTAAAAATCACATAAGAAAATCAGAACAATTTAAGGCTATAAAATACATTTTACAATATATAAAAAGACTCCAAAAGTTAGGGGGGTAGCTATATATTTTTATTCTTGACCTTTTTTCCAGGGATTATTTTTACTTAAAATCTTAACAAAATTTGAAAAGCAACAGACAAAAAAATTCATGGCATTACATGGGAAAAGATCGTGTAGCTTCTTACTATGTCTGAAAGCACCAAAACTCAATGTTTGCAATCAAATACAAAAGCTACCTACTAGTCACAGAACTATAAGCCATATTGATGCACTCTAAATGGCTACTGAAAAAAGTCTAAATACCTTTATAAAACTGGCAAAGAAAATGCTAAAAGCTCTAGTGTGAACATGCATTGAACTGAAGATTCTAATGAGCTTTTTTTCCCCTGCACAGAAGACTTCTGCCTCCAAGTAGCATAATGGATTTTAAGCAAGTATGTACACTTAACAAGTAGCTATTTCTAGATATGGCTGTTATACAAGATGATGATGTTTAGCAAAGCAGAAGCCCATCCTCCCATTTCAAGGAAGTCCAAGACAGTATCTTTGTACACTAAATGTGAAAACGTGTTTGAGGTGCAAGTGAGCTAACATATGGGCTGAGGGCCAATTCAGCCATTATTAAGTGTTAGAATGTGGAAGAACTGCCATTATTCATATCCTCTTCACTGTCACTTGCTGTTGCCAGACTGTCAAAAGGGTAGTTGAAGTGTTCTTGCTGATGAGAAGAAACTGCTCCAAAGAACATGCAAGAAAACTGGAGGGAAAAAAGTAACTCCACTGTTTATTCGAGTGAAAGTTAGGGCTCGTTAGCTGTCCCAGGTAACAGTCCCTTTTCAGAAAGTTGGCCCATGTGGTCTCCCTAACTTTGATGGTCATGGTTTACGGAACACCCAAACCTTCGTGACGGTACAGTACATCCTAAAACAAAGCCCTTTCCTGACAAAAAGGAAGTTTGGGATCAGTGATCTTCTGACTCCTATGCTGGAGCCATTAAAACTCACATGGAGGGAATGACAGACAGACAAAGGGACCCTCTGCAGGCAATCCTATCTGAGTAATCCATCTTCTCTTTTCTTCCTGCTGCCCCTGAAGCTACCACTCCCAGCTAAAGTCAATCCTTCCCTCCCTGTCTCTGCCTCCCAGGCCGCCTCTCTCTTGAATAGGAATATCAGCACGTGCAGCGCCTGGATGGCTCAGTCATTGGGCATCTGCCTTTGGCTCAGGTCGTGGTCCCAGGGACCTGGAATTGAGCCCTACATCAGGCTCCTTGCTCAGCAAGAAGCCTGCTTCTCCTTTTCCCACTCCCCCTGCTTGTGTTACCCCTCTCACTGTGTCTCTGTCAAGTAACTAAATAAATAAAATCTTTAAAAAAAAGAAAAGGAATATCAGCACTTAAGTGTCTCTCATCTTTAAAATACTAACAGCCTTATCCCATCCTGCCCCCTGCCTCAGCTGTTGCCTTATCTCTGCTGTCAAGCTGTCTACATTCACCATCTCCATTTTCTCATTCTCCGATTCCTCAGTCCTATCTGAAAAAGCTGCTGACCCCACCACTTCACAGACTGTTCTTATGGTCACCACAAATCGCCATATCCTTAAGCCAATAAACATTTTCAGTCGTCATCCCACTTGATACTCTGACACTTTCTTCTTGTACCTTCCTCATGCCACCCTCTCCTGGTTGCTTTTAGACTTTTCAGCTGACCAGCCCTCTTCTCCCCATCCTTTGAATTAGGGTTTCTCAATCCCACCACTACCAACATTTTGGGTCTGAAGATTCTTTGTTGCGGGGGCTGCGCTGTGTGGCAGAGGGTGTTGCACAGCATCCCTGGCCTCTACCCACTGACATCAAGTAGCACCCCCCATCCCAAACTGCAGCATCCAAAGATGTGTCCAGACATTGCTCAATGTCCCCTGAGGAGTACAACTGCCTGCCCCAAGTTAAGAACCACTGCTTTCCAAGATGGCAGTCCTCTCCTCTGTTCCCTTTCCCTAGGAGATTCCACTTATACCCCTGGCTGAAATTACTACCTATATATGCCAGGGAGTCTCAAAGTTGGAATTTGAACCTCAATCCATATAGCCTACTACCCACTTGATTTCTGCAACTTAACAAAACTGGCTTTGTGATCTTAGTGAGCAGTGAACCTGTTTCTCCAAACCTAAGTCTTTCTGAAACCTCTTTATCTTTTAACCTCCATAACCAATCCATTACCAAATCCTGTTACTTTTACCTCCTCAGTTAGTTGTCATCCTTGGCCACGTCCCTCCATCTCTAAGGAATCACCATCTCGGGTGCTTCAACTGAGCCTCCTTTCTTGCCTCACTACCCCATTCTTCACACAGTAGCTGCTTTGACTATTCTACAGTTATCTTTTAAAAATTCAACTCTATACAGCGCACCCAAAATAAGAAGATATGGTTAGGAATAAACCTAACCATAGGTGAAACACCTGTTCTCTGAAAACTATAAAAACTAATGAAAGAAACTGAAGATGACACAAAACAATAGAAAGACATTCCACACTCGTGGCGCCTGGGTGGCTCAGTTGGTTAAGCGACTGCCTTCAGCTCAGGTCATGATCCTGAGACCCGGGATCGAGCCCCACATCGGGCTCCCTGCTCTGCGGGAAGCCTGCTTCTCCCTCTCTCACTCCCCCTGCTTGTGTTCCCTCTCTGGCTATGTTTCTCTCTGTCAAATAAATAAAATCTTTAAAAAAAAAAAAATAAAGGGTTTGTATCCAAAATATATAAAAAACTTATAAAACCCAACACCCAAAAAACAAATGATCCAATTTAAAAAAAGGACAGAAGGGGCACCTGGGTGATTCAGTTGGTTAAGCAACCAACTCTCGATTTCAACTCAGGTCATGATAGCAAGCCCCATGTTAGGCTCCATGCAGAGTCTGCTTGTCCCCCTCCCTCTGCTCCTCCTCCCTGCCTGGGTACTCTCTCTCCCAAATAAATAAAATCTTAAAATAGAAGACATGAACAGATATTTCTCCAAAGAAGACTTACAGATGACCAACAGATGTGAAGATGCTCGCCATCACTTGCCATCAGAGAAGTGCAAATCAAAACTACAATATCACCTCCCACCTATCAGAATGACTAAAATCCTCAACACAAGAAACCTATTGGCAAGGATGTGGAGAAAAAGGAACCCTTGTGCACTTGGTGGGAATGCAAACTAGTGCAGCAAGACAGTATGGAGGTTCCCTGAAAAGTTAAAATAGAACTACCTTATGATCCAGGAATGGCACTACTGGGTATTTACCCAAAGAATATAAGAACACTAATTCAAGGGGATACATGCACCCCTATGTTTTCAGCAGCATTATTCACAATAGCCAAAATACAGAAGCAGCCCAAGTGTCCATCATTTGATAAATGGATTAAGAAAATATATACATATATTTATAGTGGAGTATTATTCGGTCATAACAAATAATGAAATCTTGCTATTTACAGCAACATGGATAGATCTAGAGAGTATAAAACTTAGTGAAGTTAGTAAGGGAGAGAGAGAAACAAAAAACAGACTCAGGGCATCTGGGTGGCTCAGTTAAACATCTGCCTTTGGCTGAGGTCATGATTCCCGGGTCCTGGGATCAAGCCCCACATTAGGCTCCCTGCTCAGTGGGGAGTCTGCTTCTCCCTCTGCCTCTGCCTTTCTCTGCCCCACTCATTCTCTCTCTCTCAAATAAATTCTATAAAAACAAAAACAAAATATGTACTTTTAACTAGAGAACTGATGGTTACCAGAAGGGAGTTGGGGGGATAAGTGATTAAGGAGCACACTTGTCAGTGATGAGCACAGGCTGATGTATGGAAGTGTTGAGTCCTTACATTGTATACCTAAAACTAATACAACACTGTAAACAAACTGGAATTAAAATAAAATCTAAAAAAAAAAGGTCAGAGACAGAAGGCAAAACCTCATTGCAAAACTAAAACTAAGGCTAAAAACTATTTAACAGACACTAAAAAAATTAATTAAAAACATTTTAAATAAAACAGAGTGCCTGGGTGGCTCAGTTAGTTGAGTGTCTGCTGTCAGCTCAGGTCATGATCCTAGGGTCCTGGCCTCGAGGCCTGCATTGGCTGTGCTCACCGAGGAGTCTGCTTCTCCATCCCCCATCTCCCTCGGCCTGTCACTCCCCCTGCTTGTTCCCTCTCTCTGTCAAATAAATAAATCTTTTTAAAAAAAATTTTTTTTTAAGATTGTATTTATTTATTTGATAGAGAGATCACAAGTAGGCAAAGAGGCCGGCAGAGAGAGAGGAGGAAGTGGGCTCCCTGCTGAGCAGAGAACCCGATGTGGGCCTCTATCCCAGGACCCCGAGATCACGACCTGAGCTGAAGGCAGAGGCTTAAACCCACTGAGCCACCCAGGCGCCCGTTTTCTTTCTTTCTTTTCTTTTTTTTTAAAGATTTTATTTATATGACAGAGAGAAACACAGCTAGAGAGGGAACACAAGCAGGGGGAGTGAGAGAGGGAGAAGCAGGCTTCTCGCCGAGCAGGGAGTCTGATGCAGGGCTCAATTGCAGGACTCTGGGATCATGACCTGAGCCAAAGGCAGTCACTTAACCAACTGAGCCACCCAGGTGCCCCTAAAAAAATGTTTTAATAAAATAAAAATTCACAATTTTCAGCCCTCCCTGTTAAAGTTCTTCAAAAATTTTAAATGCCAAGGTACTTAAATGGTTATTCCAGCACTCTTCAGGCATGGTCTGGTACTCAACAATTGCTCAGGCTTCACCCTGGGTCATTTTTCCCCCTTAGCTATCTGCTGCTGTCTGCTATCTGCTCTCTGCTTGGCCAGCCTTCACTTCCTTAACACAGCCACACTCCCTCCATCACAGGGCCTTTGCACATGCCATATATTCACCCCACTCCACGACTTTAAGCCTTTTAGCTCAGCCCAAACACCAGTTTCAAGGAGAAGGCTTTCTGGCCTAGATTAGGTCAGTCACATCTTAAATCCTCTCAAAGCATCCTGAACTTTTCCTTTATTGAACTTATCACAATTTTTAAAATTAGTATATAGTTAGTCATGTGACTATTGTTTAATGTGTATCTCCCCCCTAGTCTATAATCAAGTTTAGGAAACTTTCTTGTTTATTTTGTTCTCCCTTTTCCCCACATCTAAGACACATGACCCTTAACAGATACTTGTGGGAATTCCATGGCAGTTGCATGAATGAATAAATGACTGAGCCCTGTTCTTGGTTCATTCTCACATATCAGGTGAAGATGCCCTTTGCATAGTGCCAGTCTGACAGCAGCTGTGGAATTCTTGCTTCAGCGGGAATACCCCAAATTATGTGATAGATAGAATGCCCTCGAAAGGTATACATGTCTTAATCCCAAGAACCTATGAATATGTTACATCATATGGAAGAGGGAATGATGATTTTTTTTTTAAAGATTTTATTTATTTATTTGACAGAGACACAGCTAGAGAGGGAACACAAGCAGGGGGAGTGAGAGGGGGAAGCAGGCTTCCTGCTGAGCAGGGAGCCCGATGTGGGGCTCGATCCTGGGTCTCAGGAATCATGACTTGAGCCGAAGGCAGTCGCTTAACCAACTCACCCACCCAGGTGCCCCTGATTTTTTTTTTTTCCTAAGGTAGGTAAGTTTGACTACATAAAATGAAAAATTTTTGCATGGGGAAAAAAAAAGAAAAAAAAACTTAAAAATTTGATAGCTGATAAACAAAATATTTACACCATATATCACAGATATATAAATGCCATATATATAAAGAACTCTTACAAATTGATAGAGAAAAATAGAAAAGGAAGAGATAATAAATTCACAGAAATTATAAAAGGTTTTAAATATTTATTTATTAGAGTGAGCATGAGAGGGGGAAGGAGCAGAGAGGGGGAGCATACCCAAGCATATTCCCACTGAGTGTGGAGTTCAGCTTCGTGCATAATCCCATGAGCCATGACATCAGAACCTGAGCTGAAACCAAGAGTCAGATGCCCAACCAACTGAGCCACCCAGGCACCCCAAATTTACAAAAGTTTTTAAACACATGAAAAGATGTTCAACCTTACAATTAGAAAAGTGCAAATTAAAATGACACTGAGATAGCATTTCTCAACTATCAATATAACATACATGCTCTTTGCCAGGCTGGAGAAAACAGGCCCTATCCTCTACTGCAGGAGGGAATGCAAACTGGTATAGCCTTTCTGAGAAGAATCTGACAGCACCTAGCACAACTACATATGGACTTGTTTTTTTCACAAATATATACACTTTTAAACCAGCAACACAGTTTCAGGAATTTGCCTTGAAGATACAGTTCATACAAAATGAAAACCTTTACATGTGTAAAAGGTTATTCACTGCAGCTTTGTAATTGCAAAATATAAGCAGGGGATCTAAATGATCTAAATGCCCGCATATAACAGAATGGTTGAGTTAACTATGGTACATCATACAAGAAATACTATGCAGTTATTGGGGGGGCGGAAAATAAAGTGATATGGAATGATTTCTAGTACACACTGCTAGGTGCAAAAAGCAACGTGGAAAACAGCATTTATGGAAAAAGAAAAAATATGTATCTGCTCATTTGTGCAAAATGAAATACAAATGATAAAAACTAATGAGATTCTCTACAAAGGGTGTGAAGAAGAGGAGTGACACTGCTCTGAATACACCCTTTGTATAGTTCTGACTTCTAGTGCTCTTCATATGTCAGCACTCAAAGACCAAAATTAACAAGGATTTGGGGAGAACCAAAATGGAAGACAAGCAAACAGCTACCTACATTAAAGATGACTAATGAAACCAGACTGAAATACGAATTAGGAAAGAAAACTAACCTAAGTAACTTTGAAGAACAGTATTGTTTTTTAAGATTTATATATTTACTTCAGAGAGAGACACAGAGAGCACAGCAGGAGGGGCAGAGAGAGAGAGAGCATCAATCCAACTCTGTGCCAAACATGGAGCCCGATATGGGGCTCAATCTCCCAACCATCAGATCATGACCCAAGCTGAAACCAAGAGTTGGATGCTTAACTGACTGCACCTACCAGGTGCCCTGAGAAACAGTATTTTGCATATATACTTAAGAGCTGAAGACAAAATAATATTCATAAATATTGTATCTCTATTAGATTCATTTTTTCCAGGGGTATGGACTAGTAATTCTGAAACTGTGTTCTCGGACTGAGCAGCAAGTAAACATGTGGTGGGTAACAACAGCCAAGTTTGTCACTGTCAGACAAAGAAGTTTTTTGGGGTTTTTTTTTTTGTTTGTTTTTTGTTTTTTTTAAAGATTTTATTTATTTGACAGAGAGAAACACAGCCAGAGAGGGAACACAAGCAGGGGGAGTGAGAGGGAGAAGCAGGCTTCCCGCGGAGCAGGGAGCCCGATGTGGAACTCGATCCCGGGTCTCCAGGATCATGACCTGAGCTGAAGGCAGTTGCTTAACCAACTGAGCCACCCAGGCGCCCCTTTGGGGTTTTTTAAAAGATTTTTATTTATTTGACAGAGAAACACAACCAGAGAGGAAACACAAGCAGGGGGAGTGAAAGAGGGAGAAGCAGGCTTCCCGCCGAGCAGGGAGCCCGATGTCTCCGGGCTCTCCGGGATCATGACCTGAGCCGAAGGCAGTCGCTTAACCAACTGAGCCACCCAGGCGCCCCGGACAAAATCTTATAGTACACTGGAGGAAAAGCAGAGTGGAGGGGAACAGAGCCACAGAGGCCAATGGGAAGGCTCCCAATAGTTTGGGTAGAAGATGATATGGGTCTAACTAACAACCATATTGTAATTTCAGTTTTGTAGGAGTTTGCCACATGAAGGCAAATAATACCCTTTAAAATTAGAACTGTGTTGGGGTGCCTGGGTGGCTCAGCCTGTCAAGGATCTGTCTGCCTTCAGCTCAGGTCATGATCCTAGAGTCCTGGGATGGAGTCCTGCACTGGGCTCCTTACTGAGTAAGGCCTCTCCCTCTGCCTGCTGCTCTCCCTGCTTGTACACTGTCTCTCCCTCTGTCAAACAAATAAGTAAGATCATTTTAAAAAACAGAACTTTGCTTTTAAGAATTTAAGTGACATCATGGGAAATTCGAAGAGTCCTATAATGGTGCTCATGGAGCTTACAGTTCTTTACAAATGTCACTTGCCCTAGTGAGGAAATGGGCAATCACAGTGAATTTCAGGGAAGTGAAGTGGCCAGAAAATGTTTTTGTGTTGTTACCTTTGAAAAAGTAAGCACAATATGTGTGACCAAAAAACAGGAGGGGAAGATGCTTCTGTATAATGAAAGATAAATTTCAGTTTTCACCTTATGGCCAAGCTACTAATACACAAGAGAAAATTGCTGTAACTGCTAGGCATATAATAGGTACTCAATTAACACAGCATCAAACTGAATAATGAATGAAGTTGACTAACCAATTTTACTGGCCTAAAGTCTTTTATACAGCGTAAGATAGTAACTTTTAGAAATACTATTTCTCCCTTCAAATTTCTAAGAAACTCTATTTCTAAACCAATAATATAGCAACAGTAAAACAAGCTTGAATAAAACATTAATGTAAATATGTTAAATTAGGGCTTATTATTTGAGATACTTCAGTTTCTAATAAATCATATTTAGTTCAATAGATATGAAACGGTTTAACACAACAGCATTCTGTAAAGCTTATCATGCAGCTAGTAAAACATTGGTAATATAATAGGTTACTAACTGGGACTCCACTATGAAATAATTGGTAATATTTGTTGGGATGAAATGTATATTTGTACTACAGTGAGTAAAGGATTTCCCAACCCAATTTGAAAAATAAAATGAAGATACTTATCTTAGTAAATTGTATGAATTTAGCATACTATTTGTATTCAAAGATTATCCTGTAAGCAATCATAATTTATTCTTTACTACAAGTGACCCAAATATCTACTTGAATATACTTTTTTGCTCAAAGAGCAATTTAAACTCTTTTGTACTGACAGCCCATAAGTCAGTCTGCTCCATCTCAGACTGGTTTCACCTCTCTCCTATCAAAAAGTAAGGAAACGATTTTCAGGACAGTGGGGTGGGCTTAGGCAGGGAGGCTGCAAAGGAAGACAGGTGATGAGAATTCTTGGACTGAGACGTGGTTGCGTCTCAACATTTTCCCTTTACCTTCCTCAGGTATGAAGAGCCTGGTACATCCTCTGTGTCACTGACACTGCTTTCTGGCACTTCGCTAATGTCTCCATTCACTCTTTTCGTTATAGGGTTGCCACAGTTTTCCAGCGCAGGGATGTCTGTTTGAGTCTCATTAGGATAAAGCCTTTTGGGTGCTGCTTTTCTCAAGATATATCCCGGGACCTCGCTGGTTACATTTTTACCAGTCTTTGAATTGTTGTTTGCTGAATACATCAGATCTGACCTGAGGTATTAAGGGATTAAATGAATGAACTGTTTGCCTGGAAATGTATATTTTTATATAACGAATGAAGCAATATGGGATGACAATGAATACTAGTTTAGAAAAGATATCGAAAGATAGAACTGATCATTGAAAGTTTAAAATTTACCTCAAAAAGTAAAAGTTACCCTATGATCCAGCAATTACACTACTAGTTATTTACCCAAGGATACAAAAATCCAGATTCAAAGGAGTGCCTGTATCCCAATGTTTATAGCAGCACTATCAACAACAGCCAAACTATGAAAAGAGCCCAAATGTCCACTGACTGATGAATGGATAAAGAAGATATGATGTATACAATGGAATATTACTCAGCCATCAAAAAGAATGAAATCCTGCCATTTGCAACAATGTGGACAGAACTAGAGTGTATTATGCTAGGTGAAATAAGTCAGTTAGAGACAAATGTGATATGATTTCACTCTTATGTGGAATTTAAGAAACAAAACAGAAGATCATATGGAAGGAGGAGAAAAAAGAGAGGGAAACAAACCATAAGAGACTTTTTTATTATTAACATATAATACATTGTTTCAGCGATACAGGTCTGTGATTCATTCAGTCTTACACAATTCACAGTGCTCACCATAGCACATACCCTCCCCAGTGTCCAGCACCCAGCCACTCCATCCCCCCAAGTCCCTCCCCTCCAGCAACCCTCAGTTTGTTTCCTAAGAGTCTCTTATGGTCTGTCTCCCTCTCTGTTTTCGTCTTGTTTCATATTTTCCTCTCTTCCCCTACGAGCCTCTGCCTTGTTTCTTAAATCCCACATATGAGTGAGATCACATAACTGTCTTTCTCTGATTGACTTATTTTGCTTAGCATAATAACTCCTGGTTCCACCCATATTATTGCAAGTGGCAAGATTTCAATTTCTGATGGCTGCATAATATTCCAGTGTGTGTGTGTGTGTGTGTGTGTGTGTGTGTACCACATCTTTATCCACGTATCTGTCGATGGACATCTGGGCTGCTTCCATAGTTTGCCTATTGTGGACACTGCTGCTACAAACATTCGGGTACATGTGCCTCTTTGGATCACTACTCACTACATGTGTATCTTTGGGGTAAATACCCAATAATGCATAAGGCAGCTCTATTTTCAACTTTTTGAGGAACCTCCATACTGTTTTCCAGAGTGGCTGCACCAGCTTGCACTCCCACCAACAGTGTGGGAGGGTTCCCCTTTCTTTGCATCCTCGCCAACATCTGTTGTTTCCTGACTTGTTAATTTTAGCCATTCTGACTGGTATCTCATTGTGGTTTTGATTTGTATTTCCCTGATGCCGAGTGATGTTGAACACTTTTTTATGTGTCTGTTGGCCATAGGGATGTCTTCTTTGCAGCAACGTCTGTTCATGTTTTCTGCCCAAACCATAAGAGACTTAACAATAGAGAACAAACTAAGGATTGATGAGGGAGATGTGTGAGGGATGGGCCAGATGGGCCAGATGGGTGATGGGCATTAAGAAGGGTATTTGTTAAGATGAGCACTGCGTGTTGTATGTAAGTGATGAATCACTGAATTCTACTCCTAAAACCAATGTTGCACTGTATTTTAACTAGAATTTAAATACAATTTTTAAAAAAGAAACCTAAAATTTACATATAGATTACTTAGAAATTCTCTCTACAGATTCAAATTCTTCAGTAAAGCAACCCAGTATGCATGTGACAAACTTGTGATATAGTAAACAGGGCCTCAGTTAGAAAAAAAGTCAAATTACTATACATCTATATGATAAAATTCTATACAGTCATTAAAATCATGTTTCCAAGTCATAATCAGTGATATTGGAATATAGTCACAATATATTTTGTAAGGGACAAACTGGATAGAAAACTATATATCCTATATGATCCTATATGATCCTGATCCTATTTTAAAATATCTTACGCAAAAGAAAAAGTCTGAAAGAAAAAACAGTAAGCCAAATGTTAACAGTGGCTATCTCCAGGTGGTACAATATACCTTCTTTGTACTTTTCTCTATTTTCCAAATTTCCCATAGTACCTATAAATTACTTTTACAGTGAAGCACTGTAAAAAAAAAGTTATTGAGACAAAGGAAAAAAAAAGAAAGAAAAACAAAGGCTGTCTTCATGACTGAGAAAGAGAGTTCTAGGCAGTGAACAGAAACTTACCCGTGAATCTTAACACTGCATCACTCCTAAAAAATTGACTGTCAAAATTTGAAATGAAGTTCGGGTAATAACAAAGATAAACCAGACAGTCCCGTCAAATTCTGATCAGAACAGAAAAAGCAAATGTCTAGTGCGTGACTGGTGATATTCCTATGCTAGTTAGCTAGTAGCTCTCCCTAATTCAGTCATTATTTCTGGTCTTCTTATGTTTTACTCCTCCATTGTTTCCCAAATGAATGCCAATGAATTCTTTCATAATAAGACTGTACTGGCTTTCTCCAACAAAGATGTTAAATCATTAGTCTTACCTTTTTTGTTTTTGTGAAAGACACAGGGATTGCGGAGAAGATGCTCTACTTGGCTCATCAGCTAATGTAGCCAAAATAAAGTTAGCCTCCAATAACATATCATCGATACTTAAAGCCACAGGTCTAAAAAAAGGCAAAGTCAGAGCAGGCATCATACACGCTTTCTGATAGACATTAGGAAAATTAGAAAATGACACTTCATGAGTAAAAACAGACAGTAAAAGTGGAAGTCCTATTTGTCTCTTCACAAATTAACATAGTCCTAAGAGCTGAAAAGGTCCTGAGACATCATTAGATCCAATTTCGAAAAGTGCATCTATCCTAACCCAATTTCTGAAATTTTAGTTCTGAAATGAAATATCATAGTTTCATAGAAAGTAGACTCATTTAAGCCATGTATAATTTTCCAATTAGGCAATTAACTTAACATTATGTCAAATTTATAAATGTTTTCATTCTGCAGAATATATCTTTCTCAATTACCAACTTAAAAATGTCACATATGGTCATCCTTCAAAATTTTAGTTTGGTAAATGTTGCTAGTAAAGTTAAGGAATTCTTTTTTTTTAGATTTCTGTTTATTTATATGAGAGAGACACACACAGCAAGAGAGGGAACACAAGCAAGGGGAGTGAGAGAGGAAGAAGCAGGCTTCCTGCTGAGCAGGGAAACTGATGCAGGGCTCCATCTTGGGTCTCCAGGATCATGACCTGAGCTGAAGGCAGATGCTTAATGACTGAGCCATCCAGGCACCCCAAGTTAAGGAATTCTTGAAGTATGAATTTCAAAGTGATCGAAAGTGTTTTATTATTGATATATATCAAAAGGGAGGAAGGGTAGGAGGGAGGAAGGAACTCAGAAAAGTCCCCAGGGACTTACTTCCCAGGAAAATCAAAATGAATGGATATAGGAGCATGTGTAGCTTCTGAAAATGTCAGCATTCCCTAAGAGAAAAAAAAGAAGAAAAATATTTGAAATTTTCATTTAAAAAACTACCAGTGAAATTTTGACACCAATTTTTGTTTACCTTCAGTTCTTTGAAGCAGAATGTTATTTCAGTATCAACTCCAATTTGAAAGAAGTCAAACTCTTCTGGGCCAACAAACATTTCACTGTACACAGAATTGGTCAAATCTGTTCAATATTGAAGGAAAAGAAAGAATAGAATTAGTTCCAGGGGTACCTGATAAATTTTAATATGAAAATATAACTGTAAGTGGTAGATTAAAAATAGACACAAATCCTTTGACACTCCTTCACTGAGAAATGGGGTCCATGTCTATGTCCCCTCCCCTTGAATTTGGGTAGTTGGGCTCTCTGACTGCTAAGATATGGTGCTGTAGATGAAATGACCTGGTGCTGGTTTCTGAGTCCAGGCCTTAAGAGACTGGCAACTTCCACTTCCTCCATCCACTTCCTCTATCCTCCAACACCCACTCTTGGAAGTTGGCCACCATGCTGAGTTGATGCTATATGAAGGCCGAGTTAAAGGAGAGGCCATATGTGTGCAGTCACTCTGGTTAACAGCCCAGCTGTGGTCCCAGCATCCGTTATCAGCCATGTCAGTGTGCCATCTTGGATGGATTCAGATGATTCCAGACCCAGCCACTATCTTGCTGCAATTGCATGAGACCCCAAGTACAAACTGTCTAGCTGAGCCCCATCAACCCATAGAAACATAAGAGAGATAAGACTAAATTATTTTGAGTTTTTCACTACAAGAATGTTCTATACACATGCTCAGAAATATACACACACAAACACACAAATCTCTTTTCTTCCTTCTCATTTTCTTTTTTAATTGAAGTGTAGTTAACATATAGTGTTATATTCATTTCAGGTATACAGTATAAAAACTCAAAAAATTCTATATATTTCTCAGTTTTCATCAAGATAAATTGCTCTTAATTCCCTTTATCTATTTCACCCACCCCCACTCTACCAACCACTAGTTTGTTCTCTGTATTTAAGAGAATGTTTGTCTCTTTCTTTGTTCATTTGTTTTGTTTCTTAAATTCCACATGAGTGAAATCACATGGTGTCTGTCTTTTTCTGATTGACTCATTGCATTTAGCATTATATTCTTTTTTTAAAAGATTTTATTTATTTATTTGAGAGAGAAAGAGAGAGAGGGCATGCACACATGAGCGGGGGTAGGAGGTTGTGGTGGTGGGCAGAGGGAGATGGGCAAGCTGATTCCCCCTTGAGCAGGGAGACTGATGCAGGCTCTATCCCAGGGCTCTGAGATCAGGACCTGAGCCAAAGTCAGACACTTACCCAACTGAGCCACCCCAGCGCCCCAGCATTATATCCTTTAGGTCCGTCCATGTTATTGCAATGGCAAGATTTCATTCTTTTTTATAACTGAGTAATACTACATTATATATATATACCACATCTTCTTTATCCATTTGCCTATGATGGATTTGGATTGCTTCCATAGCCTGGCTATTGTAAATAATACTGCAGTGAATACAGGGGTGCATATATCTTTTCAAACCAGTGTTTTCGTGTTCTCTGGGTAAACACCCAGTAGAGAAATTACTGGATCATATGATAGTTCTATTTTTAATTTTTTGAGGAACCTCTATCTGTTTTCCACAGTGCCTGCACTGTGGAATTTACATTCCTCCCAATAGTACACAAGGGTTCCTTTTTCTCCACATCCTCACCAACACTCATTATTTCCTGTGTTTATGATTTTAGCCATTCTGACAGGTTTAAGATGGTATCTCATTGTGGGTTTTTTCTCTTTAAAGAAAGGCAGACTACCACATGCAGTGCCTCATTTGGATATGTCTGGATTCCCAGAAGCTTGGCTATCCTACGTTCTCCTGCAAATGGACCTTGAGAGTTTAAAGGCCTAGCAGGGAAGCACAGCTATTTGTATACCCTTGACCAAAGAATGGTCCCCCTTTATTGGGAATGGTTATCCTCTGACTGCACAACTTTGGAAGGGACACACATGGAGTGGTGAGGGAGGAAAGGGACCCCCGCCTAGCAGTTAGATCAGCTGAATCAATCCTGGCCATCAATGGGGTGACAGATGTTTCGGTCACATCACCCTCACATCTTCATTGTGCTTTTGATTTGCATTTCCCTGCTGATGAGTGATGTTGAGCACTTTTTCATGTGTCTGTAGCCATCTTATACATTCCTTGGAAAAATGAGTATTCAGGCACTCTGCCCATCCCCCCCCTTTATTTATTTATTTATTTGAGAGAGAGAGAGAGTGAAGAGAGAGAGCTAGAGGCAAGGGCAGAGGGAGAGAGAATCGTAAGCAGATGCCACACTGAGCGTCCAACATGGTCTTGATCCCAGGACCCTGAGATCACAACCTGAGCCAAAATCAAAAGTTGGATACTAACTGTACCACCTAGGTGTCCCAATTTGCCCATTTTTAAAGTATTTCATTATCTTTACTCAACCAATCGTCTCATACTAGATCTGAAGTACAGAAGGAGATGTCCCAAACTATTAAAAGTGCTTATTTCTGGATAGTGGGATTTCAGGTGGCTTTATTAGTGTTTATTTTGTGTTTTTTTATTTTCTTCAATGAACATGATTTAATGTAAGTATAAGAACAAAGGATCGACAGTGTGTGTGTGTGTGTGTGTGTGTGTGTGTGTGTATATATTTAAAAGGACAAAACACTACCCTAGAAATCATTCCTATCAAACAAGAAAGCTCATGTCACTTCGTGTACTAGCACAGAGGAGGTTCAATAATAAACAATTGGGTCCCCAGTCAACCACAACTATAACTACTCATTAGAAAGCTGCCCACAGGGGCGCCTGGGTGGCTCAGTTGGTTAGGCGACTGCCTTTGGCTCAGGTCATGATCCCAGAGACCCGGGATTGAGTCCCACATCGGGCTCCCTGCCCGACAGGAAGCCTGCTTCTCCCTCTCTCACTCCCCCTGCTTGTGTTCCCTCTGGCTGTGTTTCTCTCTGTCAAATAAATAAAATCTTTAAAAAAAAAAAAAAAGAAAGAAAGCTGCCCACAAGGGACAATGTCTCCTGGTTACTAAATAACCATCTTTATTCAGAGACGGCATTATGGAATACAAAACAGACCCTTTCACTAACCAAGTATGTATTTTCCAGATCATGCCCTTCTGAGTTCAAAAAATAATGCTAGATAAGCCTAGAAAGAAGCAATAATAGAAAGTAGATAAGCACTTTTAATAGCAGTAACAGTGGTATGAGCCTATGCCCTGGAGCCTATGTTCAGATAATCCACACTTACTGTGTGACACCAGGCAAGTCACTGAGTTTTTCTGTGCTTCACTTGGAAAACGGGCATAATAATAGTACCTATATCACAGGGTTGTTACAAAGATCACATGAATTCATAAATGGTAACCATTTAGAAAAAGAACATGGAGGGGCACCTGGATGGCCCAGTTGGTTGAAAAGCCAACTCTTGATTTTGGCTCGAGTCATGATCTTAGGGCCCTGGGACCGAGCCCTGTATCAGGCTCCCCACCCAGTGGGGAGTCTGCTTGAAATTCTCTCTCTTCCTCTTTCCTTCTGCTCATCCCCCTGCTCACACTCCCCTTCTCTCTCAAAATACATAAATAAATCTTTTTTTAAAAAGTTAAAAAAAGGAAAAAGAACATGGTACACACTAAACACCACAAAAGTCATCTGATCCAACTTCAGTCTTAGTTCTGCTGGTTTTTCAGTCTGGAATATAGCTACCTCCCTTTCCTTTCTTTACCGTTATCTCACAAACACAAATTACCCAAGGTTAAAGAGTCTCAAACAGCTTGTTTCCAAAAGATCATAGTCAATTTTCTTGATAGCAAAACTTCGGATTTACTCATGACTTAGTTTCTCCATTCAATTTGGGTAACTCTTGGAAGAGCTGACTTAAGAAGTATTCACGTTTTCTGCTTATGTGGATCATCTGGATCATCTGGAATATCTTACATCTCTAGTTCAAAGCCACTTTTTCTTCTCGTGTGATTAAAGATGATCTCAATTGGATTGCTGGCCTCTTTATTTTCCTTTATGCTAAACACAAAGGGTGATAAAAGACCAAAAACAGGGGTGTCTGGCTGGCTCACTTAGAAGAGCATGCAACTCTTGGGGCGCCTGGGTGGCTCAGTTGGTTAAGCGACTGCCTTCGGCTCAGGTCATGATCCGGGAGACCGGGGATCGAGTCCCACATCGGGCTCCCTGCTCGGCAGGAAGCCTGCTTCTCCCTCTCTCACTCCCCCTGCTTGTGTTCCCCCTCTGGCTGTGTTTCTCTCTGTCAAATAAATAAAATCTTAAAAAAAAAAAAAAAAAAAAAGAGCATGCAACTCTTGATCTTGGGGTTATGAGTTCGAGTCCCATGTCAGGAATAGAGATTACCAAAAAATAAATAAATACACTTAAAAAAAAAGATGAAAACCAGACCTTAAAAAAATCTTAACTGAAAATACACTATTCCCAGTAACGATTCTCCTAATTTTAAAACAACCTGAATTCAAAGCCAAATATTTTAATTGATTATATTCCATTTCCTGGATCTCTTAAAAATTTTAATGATCTTTCAACATCTTTTTTTTTAAGATTTTATTTATTTATTAACAGAGAGAGAGATCACAAGTAGGCAGAGAGAGAGGAGGAAGCAGGCTCCCTGCTGAGCAGAGCCCGGCGCGGGCCTTGATCCCAGGACCCTGAGATCATGACCTGAGCCAAAGGCAGAGGCTTTAACCCACCAGCCACCCAGGCGCCCAATCTTTCAACATCTTAATGGTCTTTAGACAAGAATAAATGTTATGTCACCAATGTTTACTGTATGGTCAGTTATCAAGAAACCCAGGAAGTGACATGCCATCCAGGTGCCATGACGGATGCAGTCCTTACCCATTGGTTCATCACTGGAACTCTTAAGGCAAACACTGAGTGGGGTAACAGCAAGAGTAACTTCTTCTTGACTTGATGTAAAAAGAACAACTGCCTCAGCAAGCACTCTACAAAACGTAATGAAAAGTATTATGTTACTTGGAAAACTTCAAGACAAAAGAACCTTATTAAATGGGACTCAAATCTTTAATCTGGAAATAAACAGGTTAGTAAGCCGAGATTTTCTTAAAACTTACCAAAAAAAAGTACCTTCTTTTTTTTATGTGAGCTGCAATATTTTTAGTCTATTTTAAAATACATTTGAAGGCCAAGAGAATAGTAAAATGTATTCTTAGTAATACATGTGAAAGCTACGGAATAAACCAGACACTGGAAGGAATGTCTTCAATTCCATGGTTTTATATACCCCATATATATTTCTAATGGCCTGCAATCATACTCCTAAGGGAGGTACTAGAAAACACTGAAAGAACTAGGTGGAACTATGCTGGAGACTCAGGGGAGGGATAGAGGTTTACAAGCAGCCTGCTACTTCTATTCTCTTTCCCTTTGTTACTTGTCCTAGATTATTGCCTATTACTTCCAAGGTTGTCTTGGCATCCCAAACGCCCTTTTATCCTGACCTCCCTTTTAAAAAATAGTTTTATTGATACAGAATTCACATACTGTAGAATTTACAGATTTAAAGTTCTTTAATTTGTATTTCTCTAACTACTAAATGATGTTGAGCACCTTTTCATGCACTTTTCCACCATTTGTGTATCTTCTTTGGTAAATTATCCACTCAAATCCTTTGCCCATTTTTAATTAGGTTATTTTTATTACAAGATCTGGACTACTTTTGAAATTGAAGTGTTGTGAGATAAAAATGAGATTCTTAGAATGTATGTAATATTGATGTTAACCTGATGCTAGACATTAGCTCAGCAGTGTTTCTTGGCGCCAAAATGTCAGGAACACCGACCAAATTCACTTAGGAACTTGTCCAGTGTTACGGGGTAGGTGTTTTATAATATACCAAACAGCCTGATACAAAAAAAATTACAACATAAATATGCAATTCAAAAAGGAAGAAAGATATAGTCATTAATAAATATATGAAAAGATGTTCAAGCTTCCAAGGAATCAACACAACAAAAGGACATCTAATAAATCAACTTTCTACCTAACAGTTTGGCAAAAATTTTAAAGACTGATCATATATGTTACATTCTGGTGGGAATGTAAATAGGCACACCTAAATAGACAGCAATTTGGTAGTCACTATGTATGCACATTTAAAATTTGGTACTTTTTTTTTTTTTTTTACCAAATTTTACCTTTGACCCAGTGATTTCATTTCTAGGATTCTGTATTAAGTCTATAAGATGGCCCCAGTGATCTCCACCTCCTGGTATTCATGCCCTCATTTAATCCCCTGCCCCTGAGTGTGGGCTTAATTAAGTCACTTGTAACAAAGAAAATGGCAGAAATGATGAAATGTCAGCTCTGAGATTAGGTTATAAAAAGACTTGGCTTCCATTTGTGAATTCTCTCTCTCAATCAGTCATCTCCATCAACTCTCTCTCTTTCTGATTACCACTGGCCATGTTGTGAGCACGATCTTAGTCCACAGAGAGGCCTGTGTGGTGAGGAACTGAGGCCTACCAGCAACCAGACTAGTGACCTTGGCAGGTGATCTTCTGAGACCTACCCACAGCCATGTCAGTGCATGTGAGAATGAATCCCTCTGCAAGTCCAGCCTTCAGATGAGACTGCAGCCCTGGGTGACAGCTTGATTCAACTTCATGAGACCCTGAGCCAGATAGACCCAGTTAAGCCACTTAAAACTTTGAAGTAATCAATGCCTGGTTTTTTAAAGCTCTGACTTTGGGGGAAATTTGTTCCACAGAAACAGGCAACTAATACACTTTTCGTGTAAGGCAAAAAGCTGGAAACAACCTACTTCTTCACTAGTAGGACAATGGGTAAGTTATGAATCATACAGTGAAAAATTATGTAATCATTAAAAACAATAAGACTGATTTAAGTGAACTGACACAGAAACTTAGAAAAGCAAGTTGCCAAATAATAGTAGGGCATTTTCTTTGAAAAAATTATTTATAAGTATGTGTCTCTTAAGTAATATAAATTTGAGAGGGGAGAAGAAGGAAGAGAAAGAAAGATATCCACAGCTATAGGGAGAGGGTGAGTTACAGAGTTTGGCTATATAGCAAAGAAGATCCACAAGGGTATACACCAAGTTGCGGATTGATGCTACCTCTGCCAAGTGGGATAGAGGGGACAAGTAGAGGAGGGAAACTTTTCATTTTTTATCTTTGCACTCCTCTCTAAATTCTAGCTTATTACAAGGAGCATGTATTGTTTGCATCAGCAATAAGGATAACATAAAGGATAAGGATAAAAAACAGTTAGGATAAAATATCTTTTAAAGACTTCAAAAGCAATAAAGGATAAAATATCTTTTGGCTTACAAAAGAATTAATGCTTAATGTTTAATACTACAGCTTAACTAAAAAATTGGGTGAACATTTACTGACAAACGTACCTAACTCATTCTAAAAAAAAAAAAAATGCAAACACTTGGGATAAAATCAGTTTACATAAAAAATGTTAACGTTTCCTTGTGTTATGTGTTTTAAGACTCAGACAGAAGGCAATATATAAATGCAAAGTAGTATTAGGTGATAGAATTTTATCTTGGTATCACTTGATGTAGAAAGCCACTAATGGGGGGCGCCTGGGTGGCTCAGTTGGTTAAGCGACTGCCTTCGGCTCAGGTCATGATCCCGGAGACCCGGGATCGAGTCCCACATCGGGCTCCCTGCTTGGCAGGAAGCCTGCTTCTCCCTCTCTCACTCCCCCTGCTTGTGTTCCCTCTCTGGCTGTGTTTCTCTCTGTCAAATAAATAAAATCTTTAAAAAAAAAAAAA
>PITA01015086.1:0-51227 GCA_004023965.1 Spilogale gracilis | reverse complement strand
AGGCAGGAATCCATCAAAATCCTGGAAGAGAACATGGGCAGTAACCTCTTTGACATCGGCCACAGCAACTTCTTTCAAGACACGTCTCCAAATGCAAAGGAGACAAAAGTGAAAATGAACTTCTGGGACTTCATCAAAATAAAAAGCTTCTGTACAGCAAAGGCAACAGTCAACAAAACAAAGAGGCAACCCACAGAATTGGAGATGATATTTGCAAATGACACTGCAGACAAAGGGCTGGTATCCAAGATCTATAAAGAACTACTCAAACTCAACACCCAAAAAGACGATGAACACATCAAAAAATGGGCAAGAGGCGTGAAGAGGCACTTCTTCATAGAAGGTATACAAATGGTTAACAGACACATGAAAAAATGTTCAGCGTCACTAGCTATCAGGGAAATTCAAATCAAAACCACTCTAAGATACCACCTTACACCAGTCAGAATGGCCAAAATTAACAAGACAGAAAACAACAAGTGTTTAAGAGGCTGCGGAGAAAGGGGAACCCTCTTACGCTGTTGGTGGGAATGTAAACTGGTGCAGCTTCTTTGGAAAACAGTGTGGAGCTTCCTTAAAAAATTAAAGATAGAGCTACCCTATGACCCTGCAATTGTACTACTGGGCATTTACCCCAAAGATACGGATGTAGTGAAAAGAAGGGCCATATGCACCCCAATGGTCATCACAGCAATGGCCACAATCGCCAAACTGTGGAAAGAGCCAAGGTGCCCATCAACAGATGAATGGATAAAGAAGATGTGGTACATATATACAATGGAATACTATGCCTCCACCAGAAAGGATGAATATCCAACTTTTGTAGCAACATGGACTGGACTGGAAGAGATTATGCTGAGTGAAATAAAACAAGAAGAGAAAGTCAAGTATCGCATGGTTTCACTTACTTGCGGTGCATGAGGGGTAAACTGGAGGACAGTGGGAGAGGGAAAGTAAATGGGAGCTAGGGTAATCTAGGGAGGGAAATGAAACAACAGAGACTTTGGACCCAGAAACAAACTGAGGACTTGGAGGGAGGGGGGTAGAAGGATGGGAGAGCCTGGTGGTGGGTACTAGGGACACCTAAAGTGTGGAGCACTGGGTGTGGGGAATGGGGAATGAATCTTGGAACACTGGGAAAAAAAAATTTAGTAACAATAAAAAAAAAGAAACCTTTTAATCATTTTCATTATGAGTTGGCTTCAAAAATTACAGGGTAACTGAATGGTTGGCTTTCAGGTGAGGGGCTTAGAATAAAGAGGACTCCCATTTCTTCTTAATTTTAAATTTTAGTTTAGTTTGTGGAATGGTTCTATTTTAACAGCTTCATTAGATCAGCATCTTCTAGATTAATAGTATCATGTAGGGACATTTCTTGAGTTTCTGAAACATATCTTAGTGGCACATGCAAAATGTTTGATAAATGCTTTGGAAACATAAGGAAATAAACAATTGAGCACCAACCTAGAGTGGGTACTTTTCATGACAGAAACTTTTAAGTCACAGGTCCTGCAGGTAAGGACTTTAAACTGATTAGGAGAGAAAGACATTTAAATTCTTTCCATGGAGTGGGAAAAAGACAGGCTGGGACTCAACTAGAATTTGGTTTAAATTCTGATTATAATGTTTGTTTTTTTTTTTAAGGGGTGTCCCATTTTAAACTGGGAATTCAAGCAAACTTGAAAAGACTGGCTCAGGAAGGAGTCATAAAGGAAAAACCTAGTCACTGGCCAAAGTATAATTGGCAATGATGCAGATATGGGAAAGATATTGGAAACACCGTTTTTGTTTCAAATGTTGATTTTGACCATTTGTTCACATCCAGTATTAATTGAGGCTGAGGCTTTTATGGAGCATGTTCCCAGAGAGAACGTTTGCATTATGGTTCTCACTACCATGTGTGCTGGCTGCTTTCAGACACTAGCGTTAAGGCATCAATATTTTGTAATGAAGCTTATTTATAAATAATGTGACATGGAATGCATGTGGCTGTCCTAAGGTAATATGGGCAGCTTAAGGAGCTGATGCTAGAATCTAAAACACAAGTATCTGATAGGAACTTTTTCCAGAGTCTGGAACTCTGATATGGACCTGGGAAGATCCCTCCATAATAAAACATTTAATATTATATGACTACAGATTCACACTAATAAAGAGGTAAGAACCGAGAAATTTTTTTTACTAGCAACTAGTAAAGTCTAACATTTGTATCTTCATTCAGTATCTTCATTTTCCTCTTTATTACCTTTTATTACCTGCTTTAAAGGGAACTATCAAGAAAAAATTCTGGCCAACTTCCTGTGTAGTTGATATAGGATTGTTGTAGAAGAGGGAAAGAAAAACATGAAGTGAAAAATAAAATAATCTCTGTTAAAACAGAAAGGGAATTTCAACCAGATCCTGGTGTGTTGATCAGAGAAATGAATGCATCTGTAGCTATTGAAACATAACTCATGAAACACGAGGCCTTATATTCAATGTGGCAGATTTTCAGAATTTTCAAAATGTAGAAGACATGAACTCAAAACCAAAAGCAGATATGGAGTCCCATCTAGAATCTATAGGGCTTCCACATGACATTGGCATCTACTGTCTCTGGATGGAAGTGAATCTCCCCAGTACTCTCCTGAAGGCATCCATTACCTCCTTGTTTCTCAAGCTATAGTTAAGAGGGTTCAATGTTGAAGTAATGATAATACAAAACACAGAGAGGATGTTGTCCTGGTGGGGACTATGGGAGGAATTGGGCCAGATGTACATAAACATGGCAGTTCTATAGTACATTCCTACCACAGTCAGGTGAGAAGAGCACGTGATGAGGGCTTTCTGCCATCCCTCACCTGAGGACATGTGAAGGACAGCAATTAGGACAAATGTATAAGGGGCAAGGATAACAGCAAGGGTAAGCAGGAGGAAGGTCACACCCATCACATATACCATGAGCTCATATATAGAGGTATCTACACAGGCCAAACTCAGCAAGGGTGGGATCTCACAGAGCAGGTGCCTGATTTCCTGGGACATGCAGAAAGGGGTGTGCATAGTATATGAGGTGTATATCACATCATTCAGGAATGTCAGGATCCAAGATGTTATCATGAGCCAGCAGACCCTTGGCCTCATGAGGACCATGTAGTTCAGAGGATGACAAATCGCCATGTACCTATCATAGACCCATGAATGCCAGTAGGATGTCCTCAGAACCTCCCAAAGTGAGAACTGCTAACATCCGAAAGGCACGGATTTCAAAGGAGATGGTGTTCTCCCCACAGAGATATTCCACAAGTATTTGGGGGGTAACTATAGATGCAAACATCAAGTCCATGAGAGATAGCTGGCTGAGCAGGAAATACATGACCAAGAGTAGCAGGCCATTGCTGGTCAGGGTCAACATGTACAGGACAGCATTTATGGCACAGGGCAGTTTAGGAGCCACACTGTCATTCAGAATCCCCACCGAGATGAAGCCATTTCCCAAAGTGGAATTCCACTGCTCCATTCTGTGGTTTCTTTACTTATCTGAAATTACATACTATCTAGGAAAGTAGTTCTGATGTGGTACCTTGGGACTCTCTGGCTTTACGATATTATAGCCCTTGATCAGCAGGATTGGCTGTTCAATTTATATCATTTTATACTTTTTCATTCACTAATTAACTCACCAAATATGTACTGATCACATACTGTTATAAGAGCACATTTCTTCCCCACATCTGATATTTTCTTCAATGTTAAGGGAGTCCAATTGTATAATAATTCTGGGCTTACCTCTGCCTTTCTTCCCATTTACTTTTTCTGAGAAATGTAGAGCAACTTAATGGGAAAGGTTAAAGGGAAAATCTGGACACATACTGTCTAGCCTTCTTTTCAGGAGATGTAGGGTCTTTGAAAGGGCCTAATATATATTCCCCTCTATCCCACCAGGTCTTGAACCAATTGAGAAAGAAGATATTTATGCAGGTCAAAGTTTCACCTCTTTTTCATAAGGCAGAAATTCAAGAATGAAGCTTATCTGTCAGTGGGCAATGGGTTTACATTACTAAGCCCCAAGTGCACAATTATCTTTGCAGTCACAGGCAGTTTAGGAATAAATTGGTATTCCCACAAAGAAGGAATAGTAGAAAGGGAGAAGAGATAGATCAAGTACTAGCCATTGTATTTTCCAAAAAGAAAAAATTATCCCAGTTTATTCTCCAATTCAATTATGTTCCTCCTTCCCTTGAGAAGGAAAGAGGAGAGAATAAAGAGTAGGTATCTTACATTACCATTCCCTTGACATAGAGGCAAATTTGGGGAGAGAGAAAGAACCATCTCCTCTTATGCCTCTCATATGCCAGGCATTGTGATAGCCCCCAAGTATAGAGGGGAGTATATAACATATAGAATACCTGACCACTTTTTTTTTAATCATCTCTGATTTTTACTTTGTTTTTTTTTTTTAATTTTAAGAGCTTATTTTTTTTAAAGATTTTTCTTTATTTGACAGAGAGAAACACAGCCAGAGAGGGAACACAAGCACGGGGAGTGAGAGAGGGAGAAGCAGGCCTCCCGCCGAGCAGGGAGCCCGATGTGGGACTCGATCCCAGGTCTCTGGGATCATGAATTGAGCCGAAGGCAGTTGCTTAACCAACTGAGCCACCCAGGCGCCCCTCCCCACTTTTTTTAAAGAGCCTTTTTTTTTTTAAATTTTAATTCCTGTATAGGTAATAACAATATATTGTTAAATTACTTTCATGTGTAAAATATAGTGATTCAACAATTCTATATATTACTCAGTGCTCATAAAGATAAGTGTACACTTACCTTGAGAGTAAACTTATCTTCAGTTACATTCTTGTAAACAGCATTTAAATATAGGTGTAATTACAAATGTGAAAACTATCATAAATGTAAATAATAGATAGTGGTTCTCATGTAGATTGGTAATTAAGGAAATACCTCTCTGAGGCTGCATTTCAGGCTCAGTTTTTAAAGATGAGCATAAATTATCCAAATGAAGAGGAGTGAAGGGGTACCTGAGCAGAGGACACACTGTATCCAGATTCTCTGAAAAAGAAAGGTTTTATAATTTTTGAGGAGCTAAGTAAAGACTGTTGAGGTGGGTACTAACTGAGATAAATTTGGAGAGATACAGATGTTCCAAACCATGCTTGGCCTTTTAGGGCATATGGACTGCAGTGCAAAGTTCTCCACGCACACACACAGATGCGGCATTAGGCAATTTATATTTTTAAAAGGTAACTCTTACAGTTGTACAAAGGAGTAATAGACAGAAGATGGGAAGAAGTAAGTTATGTGTAAGTGATGAATCACTACATTCTACTCCTGAAACCAATATAACACTATATGTTAACTAACTAAAATTAAAATAAAAACTTGAAACAACAATTTAACAGAAGGTATGTGAATAGCTATTGAGGTAGCACAGGGAAGGTGAATCAGGGAAATAGCACAGGTATGATAGATTCAAGATATATGTTGGAAGAAGAAACAGCAGTAATTGGTGACTGGCTAGATTTTTGCGATGGAAGTGAGTCAAGAAAAGCCAGTTTGGGAGGTGATAAATAGAAGAATTAAGAGTGCTTAAGAAACCAGAAACTCCCACGAGAATGAAGTGTGTTTACTCAGTGTATATAGATGAATGAGACGGATGGAAGGAAAAGAAGTATTGACTTAGTGGGAACGTCTGGAATTCCTTCTTTAAATTCCTTCTTTTGCAAAAGGCATAGTTTTCCCATCTATACTAGAATTAAAAGTGATTTATGCAGCACAAACAATGTTACAATATTCTGTATTGTTTTCTACACATTTACCTTGGTCAGCTAACTGATGTTATCCAACTCAACACATTTCAGATCCTTATTCAATATTCCTAGTCCTTAATTATTATTATTTTTATTTTTTTATAGCCAGGAGAGACTTTGCTTTTATTGCTGCTAATGCCAGCTCCACTTGTCCTGAAGAGACTCAGGACACTTCATCGACTCACAGGCAGTAGGCAGGTAAAGTACTTACACAAGGTCACTTCAAAGTCAAATTTTCAAAAAAAGTTAACTCTAATATTAAGATATCTCTGCCAGTTCTGTCCCATTACTGTCACATCTGAATCCCAAAATAAAAGGAGTAATTGGAGAGGTATCTGAGGCTATTCCTGGAGTGTTGTACCTTATATATCATAGGTTATGGCCAGGCTCCAAATAATTAATGTCAGAATAATAGGCAGAATATATTTTACTCTCATTACGTGCCAGATTTATTCTGAGATCTTTCTTCCCTCAATCCTATGAAGTGGATGAATTATTAAGTCTACTGATAAGGAAATAGGCACAGAAATATTATGTGGCTTTCTAGGATTATACAGTTACTAAATGACAGAGGCAGAATTTGAACTCAGACAACCTGGTGCCAGAGAACACTTCTTTTTTTTTTTTAAGATTTTATTTATTTGACAAAGAGAAACACAGCCAGAGAAGGAACACAAGCAGGGGGAGTGAGAGAGGGAGAAGCAGGCCTCCTGACGAGCAGGGAGCCCGATGTGGGGCTCGATCCCGGGTCTCCGGGATCATGACCTGAGCCGAAGGCAGTCGCTTAACCAACTGAGCCACCCAGGCGCCCCCAGAGAACACTTCTTAACTGCCACGTTACTCAGCCCATCTTATAAAGAATTTTAAGTCACATCATATTACTTTGCCTCAAGACAAAAACCTCTAAGCTACATATATTTTGTATATCAGTATGGGAAACCCCATTCTTTTAAAATAATTTTATTCTAGCTCACAAAGGATTCGAATTGATCCTCAGCAAACCAAATATTTTAGATCATGAATAGAATATTCCAAACGTATTTACAGGAAACAAAATATGTAATATTTATATTATGTTAATATATAATGTTAAGCTACTCAGCCCACCTGGTGTCAAATCATAACGATAGATTTAAAAATTTCCCTGTATATCTGGTGTCTACCTGTTCCAATTCTTTCTGTATAATAGGCTTTCTAATTAATATCAGGTCTGCCTAACACTGGACCTCCAGAAGTTCATTTTAATATTCTAAGTGCTTTCAAACCAACAATTTAGGGTATATTTATAACACATTATTTAATTTTGACATTCCCCTATTTTGAGAGGGCTAATTTGAGAGCTTTTGCAAAATCTTTCAGGAGTCAACAAACACCAGGGAGATTTTGGGTTCTCAGGAAAAAACAATTCCATACAACATATGCAAAATGATATCCAAGCCTGACAATATTAATACAATATTAACAGTTGCCACTCAGTCAGTGTTCAAAAACATTTAAATATTTGTCTAGTGAAATATATATATGGTGCCTAGTAGTAATCTAGTACTTTGATGAGCAAAAATTTTGGTCAATATCTTTAAGAAAATAGAAGGAAAGACATATCCCTAATAAACATATTCACAATACAAGGTGGAGGAGGTGTAAGTAAAGAATGGAGACTTTGCAGGACATCTAAACCTAGAGGGCAGGAAAGAAAAAGTGAAGAAATATTCCATCCACTGGAATGGGTGGCTTAAATTGTCTAAAGATGTAAGTTATTTGAGTTTTAAAAATATGGAACTAAAATGAATCATTCTCATGGACACTAAAAATCATCCAAAATAATGACAAATAGGGAATGAAAAGAAGGCAATGATCTAAGAACCAAGGGTAACATTGAGGATGGATTTTAAATTTAAATATATCATTGACAAAGAGAACTGAAAGGAAGTCATGACCTCAAGGTCACCTAACTTACTAGACTTCTCCCTGGATTCAGTTTTATCCCCAGCAATCTATTTCTATACTGTTACAGAAATCTTAATATTACAAATCTGATGTTACTCTGATACTTAATTTAACATCCTTTAAGGACTGCCTGTCAAGATCCACTCCAATCTTCTTGGCATATTATGCAACATAGTTCATAATCTCGGGGCGCCTGGGTGGCTTAGTTGGTTAAGTGTCTGCCTTTAGCTCAGGTCATGATCCCAGAGTCCTGGGATTGTGCCCCTTGTTGGCTCCCTAATGAGTGGAAAGCCTGCTTCTCCCTCTGTATGCTTCTCCCCCTGCTTGTTCTCTTTCTCTCAAACTCTTGTTCTCTCTCATATATAAATAAAATCTTTTTTAAAAAGTTCATAATCTGGCTAGGCTGATCTTCCCTGCCTCATTTCTTATAATGACCCCTAGCAGCCCCTCCCTCCTCCATCCCTATCCAAACCCCACTCACCCTATAGTGATCAATTTGGAATTCCCCAAGAAACTGTTTTCTCTTGCCTCTAGGCCTTTGCACCTGCATGATCCTCTGCCTAGAATGTTTCATTTCTTTCCTCTCATCCATCCTTCATACCCTTGATCTTTTTTCCTGGTTATAGCTTCCTGGTACTCCAGAACATTAGCTGCCACTACCTCCTAGAAACTTGCCTTGCTTCTTGCAGAGTGAGCAGCTATCTTGACTATTGTATTTGAATATTCTTATACTGATCCATATACAGGGCTTGTGCCTTTTTTTTTTTAAGATTTTATTTATTTGACAGCAAGAAACACAGTTAGAGAAGGAACACAAGCAGGGGGAGTGAGAAAGGGAGAAGCAGGCTTCCCACAGAACAGGGAGCCCAATGTGGGGCTCAATCCCGGGTCGCTGGGATCATGACCTGAGCTGACATCAGTCACTTAACCAACTGAGCCACCCAGGGGCCCAGGGCTTGTGTCTTATTCACAAGATGTGTTGTGTTTGTTCAACATACGCAAAGAGCCTGAATTATAGAATATTTTTAATGATTATTTGTTGAATGAATGAATGAGACCAACATTATTACAGCGTTCATTACTGAGACTAACATTACTGAGATGGTCAAAGGGACAGGTATTGGTTCCTTACCAGCCACATTTCCTAACTAGGATCCTTTCCAATTCCTAACCACTCACGGACACCTACTTCATAATATCTTCTCGTACACAGATAAAATCCTTACCTCAGATGGACTGAAGACAATGCTGGTAGATTTTACTATAAGTTGTAGTAGTTTGTTTGAGGGAGCCAAGTAGTGCAAATAGAAATTGGTGAATGAAGTGGTTTTTGCCAGTGTTGGGGAAGGTGCCAACAGTGAGGAGGTTTGTGAGGTGGGTGATTCAGGGCCCTCCCATTCTTCCACCTTTGCAGACCCTCTCTTGGAATGGGCAGCCTTGTTTCTGATTGGCCAACACTACTGAGAGAAGATTCACACAGGAACAAGAGGTTGCTTGTCTCCTCTTATGTGAGGAATTAGGATAGACTGCTTCTTTGATCCAGTCACCCCTTGAAGGAATTTTTCTAGCCACTAAGGAATTATCAGGCTGAGATCACTGCTTAGACTTTTAAAAATACTTTCACTCCCACTGAGCTCTGAAGGAAGAGCTGAATAAGAGAAAAATTCAAGAAAAACATATGAGAAGACCCAAAAGTAGAACTTAGAGTGCCTGACCTCCCTTTCCCTGGGGGCCACGGTGAGCCAGGGCTCTATCTTATTTTTCTTTTAAGATTTTATTTGCTTATTTGAGAGAGGGAGAGAGCACACACAGAGTGAGTGTGCACAAAGAGGGAGCAGCAGGCAGAGTTGGAGGAGCACGGAGAGAGGCTGACATGAGGCTCAATGCCGGGACTCTGAGATCATGACCTGAGCCAAAGGTGGATGCTTAACTGACTGAGCCATGCAGCTGCCTCCAGGGCCATCTTTAAGGGTGGCTCTTCTGCCTTTCTGTGTGAGGACAGTGACTTTGACCTTCCACTTATTTAAAGGGAAATCTCTCTCCATTGGACATGTTCTCTCACTGGAAACACTAGTCTAGGAGACAGGATTTTAATAAATCTACTAGGTGTGATTCCTGATCTTCCACCTCCGCTCTCTTCTCCCAGTAAATGAGCTCTACTGGCCCTGAGGGAACTCTCCACCTGTAAAGGAAACATGGAGGGCCATTTTCACGTCTCTGACTGTGCACTTAATGACCATGCCTTGGGCTAGTACTATTAATCTGCTCCAAGTCCCAGGGTATAGTGAAGACCCCATGCGGTCTCAGAAAAGCTGTAGAAGCAGGACTCTTAATCTTTCCTCAAAAGGTAATCATTTCACTGAACATAAATGAGTATCTTAGAGTAAATTAACTAGAACAAATGCATACAGGTTTCCTGCTTTGCTTTCCCTCTGTAGATCTATTTTCTTTTTAAATTTTTTTCATTCAATATTTATTGAATTCCTATGTCCTAGATGCAAGATGCTAAATTATATAGCAATGAAAAAAATAGGAAACTATCCCTCTGCCATGGGTCTTGCATTGGAACACTTGTATCACAGAAAAGGCAGCTCTATATTCTCACTGGAAGACACAGTAATCCTGGATACAGATTTGCCTTTCCTAAATGCAATTCTTCTGTCAAAACTACCATCTGTAGTTACTATCTGGACTTACAGAAGGACCTTTTATACACTGTCATGCTATTTCACATAGCATTGCTTTTGATCAATAAATGAAATATACTTTGCTGTAAATGAACTATTGCAAAGGGCCCATCCTCATGAAACTGACTGATCTTACCAGGTTCTCTACCATCACTGAAGTAGCCAGTTAGATCTTATCATAGAAAAACCTTTTAAAGATGCAGTTATGGCACCAACTAGGAGACAATACTTCGTAGGACTGGAGTAATGTCCTCCAGGATGGTGTCTATGCTCTGAATCAACATCTAATATATAGTACAGTTTCTCCCACTATTAATATTCATATGTCCAGGAGTCAAGGAGTTAAAATTGGAATGGCACCATTCCTTACTACCCCTAGTGAGTCTTAGTAAAATTTTTACTTCCTATCCCTGTGTCTAGAGGTCTTAGTTTCAAAAGAAGGGATGTTTCCACTAGGAGATAAAATAATTTCATTGAACTGAGATTTGAGACTGCCACCTGGCCACTTTGGTCTCTTGTTTCTCTGAACCAATAGGTGCTTGGTCCTGATCTAAGGGGAAACTGGTTGCTACTATATAATGGAGGTAAGGAAGAGTATGTCTGGGATACAAGAGCTCTCTTGGTTATCTCTTAGAACTACCATGACTGTGATTATAGTTAACAGAAAATGATAGCAATCTACTTCAGGCAGTATTTCAAATGGCTCAGACCTTCCAGAAATGAAGGCTTGTGTTACCCTACCTGGCAAAGAACTATGAACTTCTGAGGTGCTTTTTTGAGAGAAAAAAGGTTATGGCATGGGTAGTTGAAGAAGGCAATCACAAATACTAGTTAAGACCCTAGGAAGAGTTGCAGAAATGAAGTGAGATTTGTAACAGTTTAATAGTTATTAGTATTTCCTCTATTATGAATTACACATATACAATATTTGGTATATAAATATACACATATATCATAAATGTTTTCATTTTCTTATCCCCTTTATCCCTGTACCACCTAACATATATTAACAAATTAACTTTATATCACAGTATTTAAGTTACAGAATATCCAAGGAGAAAAGCCAACATTCCCCAAGGAATTTGCATCTTCTGGAGCAAGAGCTAGCATATTTTCAGTTTTACACAGGATAGTTGTATTGTAGTAGGTGGAAGTGTGACTTCATATTTGTCTTGATTTGGAGATTGAATGGTTTAAAGAGATGTGTATGAGTGCCAGGTTGACAAGAGATGGGCTGTGGAGGTCTGTTTTATATGTCAACTTGGTTAGGCTTTAGTCCCCAGTTTTTCCATCAAACATTAATCTAGGTGCTGCTGTGAAAGCATTTTGTAGATGTGATTAAAATCTATAATCAGTTGACTCTAAAAGTGGAAGATTATTCTAGATAATCTAGAGTAGCCTGATTCAATCAGTTGAAAGGCTATAAGAGCAGAACTGAGACTTCCCTGCGGAAGAAAAAGTTTCACCTGTGGGGGGGTGCTTGGGTGGCTCAGTGGGTTAAAGCCTCTGCCTTCAGCTCTGGTCATGATCTCAGAGTCCTGGGATCAAGGCCCGCGTTGGGCTCTCTGCTCAGCAGGGAGCCTGCTTCCTCCTCTCTCTCTCTGCCTGCTTCTCTGCCTACTTGTGATCTCTCTCTGTGTGTCAAATAAATAAATAAATAATCTTAAAATTTTTTCACCCGTGGGGAAGCAGCTTCAGCTCATGGCTGAGACTTCCAGGCTGCCCTTCCTGACAGTCTGCCCTATACATTTCAGATCTACCTTGCCAGTCCCCACAGTTGCATAAGCCAGCTCCATGTAATAAATATCTTAATTTATACCTCCTACTGGTTCTGTTTGGTTGAAGTCTTTCTTGTACATCCAATACATTTTTTTCTACAATATAGAGAAAATTTTATCAATTTCATCATCTGGAAAACTTCCTGTTACTCTCTGTTTTGACAATTTATCTATTACTCTCTTGCTGGTTCACTGTCTGATGGATGTCCAGGAAAACCATAGCCTCCTATTCATCTCCTTCTCTGCAGACTTCTATTCAGTTACAGGTCATTCTGTCTTTCCTTTTTGATTGCCACTCTTCCAGTTTTGAATAAAGGAATATAGTTATAACTGGAGTATGACATTAAATAGGTAGCATAATTATAAAATCTAATTACATACAGCTTTTGATCTTCAATTTTTAAAATCTGAGTTGTGGATGAAGTTGTTAATTTTACTATTTTTCTACTTTCTGAATGTTTTAAACATATAAAAGTAAAATGTTTTAAATATTAAAGTAAAAGAAATATAAAAAACAAACACCATAAATGGAAAAAGAACAATGCAATGTTATGGAAACAATAAGTTAACTTTCTTGGAAATCAAGTTCATCAAATAAAGTAGAAGATAAGTAAGTACACAGAAGATTTGTATAATAAATGATCTAATGGCTATATAGAAAACTTTAAAAGTCAGTCTAGACTAGAAAAGGAATGTCAGATTATAAATATAGGTGATACTTGAGGTTATAACAATAAATGACCACAGAGCTGCTTAACCAAAATTGAAATTAATTTTTAGAATAAAAAATAAACTTGTAAGATTTCAAAATAGCATTACTTGTCTATTAGGAATTAACAAATATTTTTGAGCAGAAATATATATAGCATAACACTGCTCTCTTTTAATAAAAAGACTAGAAAATTGTAACATTAGGGTAAGAAATTCTATGATTCAAAATAGAGCATCTTATAGTATTTTTAGTGCCTATGTGAGGGCCATGGCCCATACACTTCTTTTTGACTAAAGAAAATGGTATATATATATATCGAGGGTGGCTCTTCTGCCTTCCTGTGTGACGTTTTATATATATATATATAATATATATATTTATATATATAATTATATATATATTTATATATATAATTTTATATTATAATTTATATATATATAAAACACAGGATTATATATATATATAAAACAGGATTATATATATATAACAGGATTATATAAATATGTTACATATATATAATTGTGAATATACAGTTGTTAGGCTAAAAGTAATGAAGACTAGGAGAATGTAACAGGTTTAGATAAATTGGAAACTACCACAGTCTATAAAATATACTAATCTATACAAAAAAGATAATCGATACAAAATAAATTTTAAAAATCTCATGTGACCATATACAAAAGCTTAATACAAAATGGGAAGACCATGTAGTTACAATGTAAATAAAGTCAAAACAAAGGAAATATGATATTTAAATCAATAATTCAATTAAAACTTATGAAATGTGGTTTCCAAAGTGTTGGGGCAAGATAGTATGCCTGCAATCCTTAAACTCTTGGCAGACTACATTTCCTTGATTCACTCATCCAATATTGTTACTGAGCCAGACAGAATCCATCTCTCTTCTATCATTTGATAATGGCTGAATGAAAGCATATACTAGGATATTGCATCCACCTTTCCAAAATCAAAATGAAAACAAATGAGAAGAGGGAAAATCCTGCACATCCAGGCCAAATACCGTCTAACCAAATCACTTTTATGACCTCTTGTCAATTTCAATGTTTCTTTTACCTGGAAAGGAATGGGCTTTAATTATTTGCTGCTAGTTTTTCTGAAGTTCTATCTGCTGACTCTATTACATCTAAAAAATTATATACGAAGAAATTCCAACAGAGGAAGAAAATTAAAACATGAAATTATATATTATACATATAATTTGTTGGAATTTCACATTATGAATACATTTTTATATTATACAATTATTTTATGTATAAATATTGTATATAATAATATATAGCTATATACACACAGACACATATATATATACACACACACATATATATATATATACACACACATATATATATATAAATCTTGTTTTTTCTCTGCCATGATAAGTTTTGCATGCTGTCTACCTTATGGTGTTTCTATTACATCCTAAAAGGAGTTGTATTTCATAATTCCTTAAATTTAAAAAAGTAATTATAATGAGATATCATCTCTTGATTATAAAAGGAATCAGGCCCCTAACCCTCTAGGAAGCAATAAACAGATCCTAGGAGTGAAATTGATAGTTACAGAATCTCTTTTTGTGTATTCCTCCTAAAACAGAGAAGGCTTTTAAAACAAAACAAAATCAAAATGGAGAAACCTTACCAATAGAAATCTAGAAACTAGTTCGATATTAACTGATTATTTCTTGGCATCTTCTTACAAATAAAATTATTTTATAACTCCAGTACCAATGCATGCCTCATAAAATTCTGGTTATTTCACTAACTGCATTGTCGAAGGAAGCATTTAATTAAAGCCTGAAAGAAAAGGAGATTTTTTTTATCTAGTCACTTATCCTTTAATTGTGTACTAAGTCAGTATGTTTATAATTGCAGACTTTCACCTAATGTAGGTGTGTTTTGAGATTAAGTCAAATGAAAAGGGAAAGAATGTCTCTTTAGCAAAGAGAATCTTTCGAGAAAAGGACTTGGCCACTTGACATGGTTTTTCTGATAGCATCTTTGACCTCCTTGTTCCTCAGGCAATAAATAATAGGATTGAGCATGGGAGTAAAGACTGCATATATGGCTGAGATCAATTTGTTAGAATTGAATGAAGCAATGGCCCGAGGTCTGACATACATGAAGATCACAGCTGTGTAGAAGATGACCACGACCGTAAGGTGAGAGGCACAGGTGGAGAAGGCCTTCCGCTGCCCAGTGGCTGAGGGAATGTGCAGAATGGTAGAGACAATGAAGCCATAGGAAAGGACAGTGGCTGAGAGGGGAAACACAAGGATGAGAATAGCTAGCACAAAGTCTACCATCTCAGCCATAGAAAAGTCCATACAGGCCAGTTTGAGGATGGGGGAAACATCACAGAAAAAATGGTTCAAGATATTATTGCCACAGAAAGCAACTTGGGAGATGAAGTATACCTTTGCCATGGAGATAGTGAAGCCACTCACCCAGGAACTGATTGTAAGCTGCACACAAAATCCTGTGGTCATCATGGCTGGATAACGAAGAGGACAACATATAGCCACATAACGGTCATAGGCCATTGCAGCCAAGAGCACACATTCAGTACAGGCAAGTGAGATGAAGAAATAGAGTTGGATCATGCAACCCAGGAAGGAAATGGTATTGAGTCGAAGTAAGAATCCAGCCAACATCTTGGGGACTGTGACAGATACATACCAAGTCTCCAGAAAGGACATGGTGCCCAGAAAATAGTACATGGGCTTGTGCAGGGACCCAGTGATCCATACAGTGAGAATGATGACCAAATTCTCCAATAGCACAAACAGGTACGTGATGAGGAAGAGGAAGAAAAGAATAACCTGTAGCCATGGGGAAGTAGGGAAGCCCACCAGGATGAATTCACTAATATGGGTGATATTTTCCTTTGACATAGCTAGGACACCAAAAGACAAAGGATTTAATGAAAATAGCATGAGTGAAATCCACATTAGCAGCAAGATGCCCTCGTTCTACTGGTACTTTATCATTAAACTTAACCCTAGTACCACAGTCTGGTCCTGAAGTGTGATTTGAGAGGCATGAAGGGCCACAAGATCCTCTTCAGAAAATCAGACACTAGAACAGGACCTGAAAACAAATCCACCAAAGACACAAAGTTAAGAATCTCAAAGCAGAATCATGAGGTCAGATTCAGGATTTAGGCCTTCAGATCTGGGTCAGAAGTACTTCAGGTAGTACTAGGAGTAAATACTTTCCTTATCAGCATATTTCCAGATTTCACAAACAGCTATAAGGCAGGAAACCATCTTGATCGGAGTAAGTGTCAAGGATGGTCTAGGGCAAGGCAAGGAAGCAGGGTAGTTCAAATTCTGGAGAAAATGAAAGCAGAATACCACCTGTAAAACACCCTCCTGACAGGAGAATTACTGACTGGCCTACTCCTCGATTATATCATATGTCTCTTGAAAATGCTGGCAAAACTAGTTAACAATTACTTGCCTATTTTTAGGGCCATGGCTTAAAAAATTGAATAAAGAAATGTCTGCTCCATTGAATAATTAAATACATTTGGATTATTTATTTATTTATTTATTTATTTATTTATTTATTTATTTTTATTTTTTTTCCAAGAATTGAAATCTCCGTATTTATTTACAGCTGCCTTCTCAAAACCACACACACAAGTGCGGTGACTATACATTCTAATTAGATTATCTGTATTCCACTCATGCATTGCCATGCTCAAAGAACTTTAAAATTTTCATCACCATTTATGACCAAGCCCCAAGTCATCAAGATTTATAAAGCAATCAGTGGCAAAGTTAATTAGAATTTAGATTTTTTGTTTTGTTTTTGTTTTTGACCCTGTCTCTTATTTTTTTTTATCATTACTTAATTTTTTTCCAGTGTTGGATTTTTTAAATGGCTCCTTATAATAAATCAGTTTATATATATATATATATATATATATAAATAATATGTATATATATATATATAATAGTTGCATATATACCTATAAAATTGTTCATATTTGATCTCAGATTAATTTATACAGTTCCTCTATACCCTCTCCAAAGACTGGTTCAAAATTTTTATACTGCCCGAAGTGTTACCTGATTAATTCTATCTACTCCTTGACCCTGAAACTTCTCAATAGAGACACTTCTGAGCACAAGTTGCATTTAAGGAGTTGCCTTGAGAATGGAGTGTCAGAACTTCAACAACTCAGAAGAATCCTGGGCTTCCTAGGACCAATAGGATCTGAGGAGAGAATTGAAATTAAAAAAAAAATAACAATGTTCCTAAACAATAAAGCAGTGATATCTTTATGATGTAAAAAAAACAAATAAAAAAAGAAATTTAAAAACATTTTCTTCATAAGGGTGGATAGAAGAAAGAAAAGTAGAGAGAAAAGTTTGAACACTGGGTGTTATACACAACTAATGAATCATTAAATACTACATCAAAAACTAATGATGTACTGTGTGTTGGCTAACTGATTTTAAATTTAAAAAGGGGGGAAAGCCAATTAGGAAAAAAAGTTTGCTTTACATTACAAATAAAAGTAATCTGAAAAGAGAAACATATTTTTCAAGGACACCAGTAGAGATGACCTGGAAAGGGAAAGGTAGAATTTAAGGACCTGAAAAGCACAAGATATGGAATTTTCTAGGTGTTTAGGAGTGATTTTTGATTTGTTATATACCCTGTGGACCAAAGCCCCCAGATCTCTAATAAATTAGTTGGTTATATGCGTTGGAAAAATTACCACAGTAAAATAGAACTCAAAATTGACTTCTTTCTCCACTAAAAATAATTATTCTTTAATTTTTTTAAAGATTTTATTTATTTATATGATAGAAACACAGCTAGAGAGGGAACACAAGCAGAGGTGCCCACCTTTATTTGCATTATTACCCTAGTTCCCACCTAACTTCCCCTTCCTTCTATTTCTTACCTATAGCATCTTCCAAGTAATACACATCAATCTAGGGGCAGCTGGGGGCTAGGTCTGTTAACTATCTGTCTTTGGCTCAGGTCAAGATTCCAGGATCCTGTATTGAGGCCCATGTCAGGTTCTTTGCTCCAAGGGGAGTCTGCTTCTGTCTTTCTCCCTGCCCTTCTCCTCACCCCATGGCTCCCCCCCGCCCAAAGCTCATGTTTCTTTCTCACCCACTCTCAGAGAAGAGAGTAAGGGTGAGAGAAGTCAGAGTAAGAGAGTAAGAGAGAGAGTCAGAGAAGAGAGTAAGGGTGGCAGGTTAGAGATCAGAGGCAGGACTCTTTGGTAAGTGTGAAGAGTGAATTGATTTAAAACATAGTATAGGATAGTCAGCCATTGTTTGTGAATTGGTTGAGCTCCATGACCGTAAGTTATGACAGTATCATCTGTCTTGTTTTGTGATTTTTCTCTAGCAGGGCTCAGCTGCCCAGGGGCAGATAAGAAAGCCCCATTGTTTCTTTTTTTTTAATTTAAATTCAACTAGCCAAATTATAGTACATCATTAATTTCAGATGTAGTGTTCAACAATTTATCAGTTGCATGTAACACCCAGTGTTTGTCACATCATGCGCCCTCCATAATGCCCATCACTCAATTACCCCCCTCCTCAGTTCATTTCCTATAGTTAAGAGTCTCTCATGGTTTTTATCCCTCTCTGATAACTTTCCATTCAGTTTTTCCTCTCTTCCCCAATGGTCCTCTGCCCTGTTTCTTATATTGCACATATGAGTGAAGACATATGCTAATTGTCTTTCTTTGAATGACTTCTTTTGCTCAGCATAATACCCTCTAGTTCCATCCATTGCTTTCTTTGAAGGTCACTTCTAAAGGCAATGTTAGGACCTTCTCATATGGGTGAATTGAATATGTATTGTTCTTATGGCTGTAACACATTGGACTATCATGGCTTGTTTACTTGTGTTATCTATTTCTCAAGACTGAATTGGGAAATCTGACTTTTTCATCTTTATATTTTCAAAATGCATTGTGGGACAAGGCCCCCAAAAAGTATTCAGTAGATTTTTCTCTTAATCACTAACAATGTTATAAATTGTTTGCATTCCTGATTTGTTGAATTTTTTAATATTATATCCTTTTTTCACCCTCAAAGGAATTAAAATTTAGATAATCTGAGGTTTGCTTCAGATTGCAAAGTTGGTAAGAGATGGACCATGGACTAGAATTCAGCTCTTAAAGTTATTTGTTCTAGTGATCTGAAGTTTTCTTCATGAGTTGGCACATTATGAGTACTGGGGCTCCTTTTGTCCATGTTAAGTCTCTTATTTGGTTACTCTTTTGCTTTCTATGATTCCTAAAATATCAGACATGAATGAGTATGCATTCACATGTAAAAATTCCTTCACAATCTTGTTCTATAATTGTTCCAATTCAGGCTAGGTGCCTCACAATGGGCAAAAATGACCTCCCTGAGAGAGCTGTTAAAATTAATTAAAGGGGGCACCTGGGTGGCTCGGTTGGTTGGGCAGCTGCCTTCAGCTCAGGTCATAATCCTGGAGTCCCGGGATCGAGTCCCACATCGGGCTCTCTGCTCGGCAGGAGGCCTGCTTCTCCCTCTCTCACTCCTCCTGCTTATGTTCCCTCTCTTGCTGTGTTTCTCTCTTTCAAATAAGTAAATAAAATCTTTAAAAAATAATGCAAATAAAGGGATGTGGCTTGCATAATTTGGGTGGAAGTTAGGATGGAAAGAAAAATGGAAAGTTTAAACCTCAGCAGAGGTAGAGTGGACATGCATAAAGGGGCTAGAACCCATACAGAGGCTAGCAAAAAGGACTATTGTTCACTTAAGACAACACATATAGATACTAAACAGTATTCCTTTCTCCAGACTGAGTGATTTTGCTAAAATAAATAGGATCATGGACTCTCCAGTTCAAATCCTGTAGTGACAACTGTACACCTGAACTCCTTATGTTACAAAGCAGGTCTCTCATGATCTGACCCCCCACATTCCTTGTATCTTAATCTTCTTCCTTTTTTAGATACTCAACTGAAGCTCAAGCCACACTGAAGAATTTACAATTCTCAGGGCAACATCCTTCTTCAAGACTGTGCAGTTGTGCATACTCAGTCCTCTATATGAAATTCCTTTTACCTTTTGCCATCTGGCAAATGTCTACTCAGATTTGTCCTCTCCATAAATCCCCTACCCACCCCCTACTATCCCCTACTTCCTGTTCATCACCCCAAATTATCTGGTTTTGTAACATTTTGGACCTTAGAACATCATATCATAGTAACATATATCGCTTTGCTTATCTTTCACCAATATTAGATTTGTGAATTCCTTGAAAATACCAATTTTGTCCTGTTTTCATCTTGTTCATCTTTTTATCTCTAGTGTCCTGCATAGTTCCTGATTCATAGTTGGCACTAAATAAGTAAATAATTTGTGATATTTAATTAAGACTAAGGGTCTCACCATAATGCATTCTGTTTACTTATCTTTAGGGATCTGGGTGAAGTAGGTTGTCTTGGCTGAGTCTGGTGTGGAGACCTTGGTTCAGTTGTCCAGTGGCCAGATCTATGGAGAGGTATTCCCAGAGAATACGGCCTGTGTTGCTCCTCCACCTGAAAGGATTTTCAGATAAGTTATAGAAAGGAAAAGGGAAAAGGAAAAATAAAGCAACCTTTGGAAGACTGATCTAAATCCTGGAAAATTATTTTTCTATGAAACTCAAGAGTTCCATTACTTTGTGATTCTCCTTTCCTGGGAAAGAGTCTGAGATTGGATGGACTATGAGGAAATGAAAAATTATTCTGCTATTGATTCAAATAAAATGCACCATAACCAAGATGCAAAGGTTATTTCTGGGCCTGTTGAATGTCCCTGTTGCATGATAGCTCAAATGAGAAGAAAATTATAGCTCAAATGAGAAGAAAATTTTCTGTTTTGTATGTTCTTTTTCTGTAGCTGTTTGATGTGTATCTTTTCCCATTCTTCTCTCTTTCTCTCATTCTGTTTCTCTGCCACTGAACTTGGGCTGGTTTTACATGTTGCTTCTTCCCACAGACCTCACTAAGGCAGAATCTGAAGATGGATAGGTCAAAGATGCAACAAGCCCGCTGCTCAGTAAAAACAACCATTCTTTAAAAGGCACATCCTTGGGGATCTAGTTCACAAGTGCAAGGTGCTATAGGATTTTCAAGAGCAAAAGTGACAGAAAACTTAGAGAAATTTCCCTAGTGATTTCCGAAGGTCAACAAACAAAGATGCTAGATGATTATCAGATGGAGAAACAGAGAACAGCAACAGCTTCATAGCATATCAGCCTGGGATTGATCCTAACACTGATTCCAAGCCTTAATTTTCCTTCCTCTCTCTGGTTGTCTTGGAAGTAACTATTACTCATGATCTAGGATTTTAAGGCATTAATATAACTCAGAGGAGTGCTGGTGAGAGGTTCAAAATACAGAAAAGATGATTGAACAGTGTTAATAGTACAAGCTATACTCTAGGTAGAAGGACGACTTTGGTTCTTTAAGATCATTGAGAAAGCTGGCATATGGGGCTTTAGGCTGAACCCCAGGAACAACATTCAGTCTCCAGAATCCCCTCTACTCAATCACAACAGAGAAAGTTGCTGTTGTTGCTGCTGCTTCCTCTTCACAGCTGATGAACCAGAATCTCCTGGTTCTAGAACTTTGGCCATAATTTACATCCGCTAAGTCAATGTCTCTCCCTCCCTCTACACAACTTACATGTGAATCAGAGTCCCATATAAGCACATTAGAGAGGAACCTCAACATGAATTAAAACCTGAGAACTGTAGTTTTAAGTTACCCAGCCTCAGCATGTTAGGAGGTATTGAAATGGATATGAAGAACTAATACATGATATTTACCTCAGTCTAAAAATTGGAAGAGTTGAAAGAATACTTAAAAATTGGAAATATGCCAGAGGATTTGGAAGGTGTGGGCACTGTGGCTTTCAACTAAGAGTAGATATACATTCACACAAGTATTTACACATCAAATATCTATTGACTATTGAATAGATAATAAATAGAAATAATTTTTAGTAATTGTAACTCATACAGAAATGTCTATGATATAAGAAAATTACAATCTAGTATGAGAAATGATATGTATATTTGAATCATGATCAGTATAAGACAGAGTCTAGACGAATGTTATAACCAAGATATTGTCATACTAAATAGGAGTTAAATGCAGCTAGAGATCATTTCTTTCTAATAGTGTGAGGACAAATAACCAAAAGCTGGAAGTTGGAAAAAATGAGGAAAGCTTCATGGAAGACTTGGGACTCCAGCTCAAGCTTTAAAGATATTATGAGCAATCCTGTTTATCTTGTATTTTGATAAATAATTAGAATAATATGTGTCAAACACTGTGCCAGATGTGTTCACATATATCCATTACATTTTTTTTTATTTGAGTTTACCTGACACCAATGTCACATTAGTTTCAGGTGTGCAGCATAGTGATTCAACAAGTTCATAGGTTATGCTGTGGTCACCACAAGTGTAGCTAACATCTGTCACCATACAGTGCTATTACATTGTCATAATTGACTGTGTTCCCAATGTGGCTGGTGCCTTTCATTTCCATGACTTATTCATTCTATAACTGGAAACCTATATCTGCCATTCCCTTTGACCCATTTTGTTCCTACTCCCCTCCCCTCTGGCAATAATCAGTTGGTTCTCTGTATTTACAGGTCTGATTCTGCTCTTGGTTTGCTTGTTTATTTGTTTTGTTATTTAGATTCCACATGTGAATGAAATCATATGGTATTTGTTTTTCTCTGATTTGGTGCACTTAGCATATTACCCATCCATGTTGCAAAGGGCATGATCTCATCCTCTTTTATGGCCAAGCATTATTCTATTGTGTATGTATGTATATATAACACATCTTCTTTATCTGTTCATCTATTGATGTACATCTCAGTTGCTTCCATATCATGGCTATTATAAATAATACTGCAGTAAACATAGGGATATCTTTTTGAATTACCATTTTTGTTTCTTTTGGGTAAATACCCAGGAGTGGAATTAGAGGATCATATGCTATTTCTTTTTTAAATATTTTGAGAAGCCTCCATACTGTTTTCCACAGTGGTTATACCAATTTACATTCCCACCAGTAGTGCATGAGGGTTCATTTTTCTCCACATCCTCACCAACACTTGTTATTTCTTATCTTTTTCATTTTAGGCATTTAGACAAATATAAGGTGATACCTCATTGTGGTTTTGATTTGGATTTCTCTGATGATTAGTGACATTGAGCATCTTCTCATGTGTCTGTTGGCCATCTCTACATCTTCACTGGAAAAATGTCTATTCGGGTCTTCTGCCCATTTTTCCCCCTAAAGATTTATTTATCTATCTGTCTATTTATTTATTTGAGAGAAAGAGCAAGACAGAGTAGGAGAACACAGTGAGGAGGGGCTGAGGGAGAAAGAATCCCAGGTAGACTCCGGGCTAAACATGGAGCCCCACGTGGGGCTTAGTCCCACAACCCTGAGCTCTCAACCTGAGCTGAAATCAAGAACTGGACAGTCAATCAACTGTGCCACCAAGGTGTCCCCCAAGTCTCCTGCCCATGTTTTAATCAAATTATTTGGGTTTTTGTTATGGTATTGAGTTGTGTAAGTTCTTTATGTACTTTGGATTTTAGCCTCTTATTGGCTATATTATTTGAAAATATTTCTTCCATTCAGTAAATTGCCTTTTTGTTCAGTTGATGGTTTCCTTCATTGTGCAAAAGCTTTCTATTTTAGTGTAGTCCCAGAGTTTAATTTTGCTTCTGATTCCTTTGCCTGAGAAAATGTTTATATGGCCAATGTCAAAGAAATTACTATGTATGTTTACTACATATACAGAAAAATGTTTCTATGGCCAATGTCAAAGAAATTACTACGTATGTTTTCTTCTATGAGTGTTACGGTTTCAAGCCTTACATTTAGGTCTTTAATCCATTTTGAGTTTATTTTTGTGTATGCTGTAAGAAAGTGGTTCAGTTTTACTTTTTTGCATGTAGCTGTCCAGTTTTTCTAATACTATTCTTTGAAGAGACTGTCTTTTCCCAATTATATATTCTTGCCTCTGTGGCCAAAGATTAACATATAAATGTGGGTTTATATCTGGGCTCTTTTTTTATTCTAGTGATCTATTTTTGTGCCAGTCCTATACTGTATTTATTACTACAGCTTTATAGTATATCTTGAAATCTGGAATAGTGATAACTCTAGCTTTGTTTTTCTTTATCAAGACTGTTTTTACTCTTTGGCATTTTTTGTGGTACCATAAAAATTTTAGGATTATTTGCTCTAAAAGTTTTGTGAAAAATGCTGTTAGTATTTTGTTAGGGATTTCACTGTAGTTGCTTTTGATAGTATGGACATTTCAAGAATATTATTCTTCTAATTCATGAGCATGGAATATCTTTCCTTTTGTTTGTGTTATCTTCAGTTTCTTTCATCAGTGTTTTGTACTTTTAGGGGTACAAGTTTTTCACCTCCTTGGTTAAGTTTATTGCTTGGTACTTTTTCTGATGCAATTGTAAATAGAATTGTTTTCTTAATTTATCTTTCTGCTAATTTATTATTCATGTACAAAAATGCTACTAATTTCTGGGCATTAATTTTGTGTCCTGAAATTTTATTGAATTTATTTATTGCTTATAGTAGTTTTTTGGTGGAGTCTTCAGGATTTTCTATGTGTACTATTATGTCATATAGTGACAGATTATGGTATTATAGCAAATAGTAACAGATTAACTCCTTATTTACCAATAGAGATACCTCTTACTTTCTTCTTGTCTGATTGATGAGGTTATGACTTCCAGTATTATGTTGAATAAAAGTGGTGAGAGTAGACATCCTTATCTTGTTTCTGATTTTAAATGAAAAGTTCTCAGTTTTTTATCATTAGTATGATGTTAGCTGTGGGTTTTTTATATATGGCTTTTAATATGTTGAATTATGTACCCTCTAAACCTACTTTGTTGAAAGTTTCTATCATGAATCAATGTTGAATTTTGTCAAATGCATTTTCTGTATCTATTGAGATGGTCATATGATTTCTATTTAATTTTCATTCTAACTTTTAAAGGTAGATATTATAACCCATATTTCACAAATAAGGAAACTGAAGCTCAAATAAATCGAAGTTCTAATAACCTAAGAAATACTCAAAGCTAACAACTGGTAATGTCAGAGTCTGAAGCAAATATTTGCCTACCAATTATTTTCCCTGGTACCCAATTGCCAGTGAGGCTCCTTTAAAAGCCTGATTATGTTATTTACTGGTTAAACTAAGTGAATGAATTAGAAGCACTTAGAAAAATATATTAAGGAAATTTTTTTAAAATTTACTTATGTCAGAGAGGGAGAGAGAGAGTGCAGCGGGAACAGCAGGTAGAGGGACAGCCAAGCTCCCCACTGAGAAAGGAGACTAATGTGGGACTCAATCCCAGGACCCTGGGATCATGAACTGAGTTGAAGGGAGACATTTAAAAGACTGAGCCACCCAGAGGTCCCAGGGGAAATTCTTTTGCATATCCTAAAATATCATCTGACTTACTCTGATAAGAAAAGAAGAGCAACCTAAGAAGAAAAGAGTAAGGGACTAGTTCCGTGCAGTAAACTAACTTATGCTAATTCTAAGAGAAAATAAGTGTTTCTTAATGGGCTACGCAGTCTACAATAAATGGCAGTCTTCTGGGCAATGACATAGTCAATACTTGAGTTTAAATTTGTTGAATATGCTACTCAGAACTCTCAGAATCAATTCAGTTTGGCAGTGCCATAATGTGAATGGAAGAAAAGTGGAAGGTATTTATAGGTAAATACTTGAAAAATTAAGTGTGGAACAAATAGTTTTATATTTTAATTCAAGCTCTGTCATATGTCATACTGAAGTAGAAAATACGGTTTGCCTGTGTTATGTTACTGATTTCAAAATCTAAAACACGTGTGACTTTTTACTTTATTATTTTTTAAAGATTTTATTTATTTATTTATTTGAGAGAGAGAAAGAGAGGGAGAGAGAGATAGTGAAAGAGAGAGGACAAGCAGGGGGGAGAGGGAGAAGCAGGCTCCCTGGGGACCTTGGGATCATGACTTGAGCTGAAGGCAGATGCTTAACCGACTGAGCCACCAAGGTGCTCCCACATGTGACTTTTTAGAGAGGTATATTTATTCCAAGAATTTTCACTGAGATTTATTTCAACTTGACTAACATTTATCAAGTGCCATATCTTTCAGGATTTTAGTAGAAATAAAAAGCAATGTTTGTTGAAATTTTTGAGCAGAACTGAATTTCACGACAAATTTGCTGAGATTGGGCAAGATAATGACAACCAACAGAGGAAGTTGAGCTAAATAAGGATTAGCAGTACAGAAACCCAGCGATGGCTGCAGCCTCAGAAGGGGCACCCTTGTTGCAGGAGCTTCAGTTGTGGCCAGTCACCCACCCAGGAAAGTTAAGCAAGATAACTTAGTATATTGTAAGTATTGAATACATTAAGGTGACTAATATCAAAATGATTGTTTCATTTTAAGGATCAGTACAAACAAGGTGGAGTTGGTGTAGGTGGGGAAAAGATTAGATATTGAGGTTCATGAATGCTAGAGTGATTCTAAAGTAATAATAATAAAGAGAATGAGTAGGTCCTATTTAATCCAAACTGAAAATTCTTAAGTGGTAAAGTAACATTATAAGAGCAATATACATATAAGAAAGATTAGTTCTCATATGTTGCATAACATTCAACATTCAGGAGACCAATTTTAGACTCCTACTTAAAATGGATAGGATATAGAGCGTCAAGGTAGCTCTTTCTGATTTTCTTTCATATTTTAGTTTCTGTTTTCTCTCTATTTCAGTTTCAATGCTGTAGAATTCTCCCTGGTACATTTCTTTTTCTAATCATAGATCCCTCAATGGCATCTAACAATCTCATTTGTCTTAGAAAATTTTGTATTCATTTTTCACCTTATTTATGTATAGGACATATTTTATATTGATATATTGAGACTTCCAGCTCAAATGTATGTTGATATAATGATATTCTATTTGTTTGCTGATAAAAGTTATATTCTAGCATGAAAGGCCATAAGAATTCAGGAGCCCAAAAGACAGTTTATCAAGAGACACATAACAACTGTAAAAGTTGCAGTAATGCAAATTATTTCATCTCTCATGAAACTATTGTTCCCATCTATAGAATGGGAAATGAGCTATTATAGTCCTGGAATGAGGCAAAAATTGGAAAAAATGTAAAATGATCAACAATATTACTAATATTAGTGGTAGTTGGTCATCATTAACCCAATGCAATTACAAACATTATTATCACCATCCCTATAACCACCACCATTACCATAGCATTATCATTTATCAAAACATCTACACATATCTTACTGGCTGGATTGCTTGTTTCTTCCAGGCATAAGGGTTGATAACTAATGTTCCCCTAAAGCTACTACCACAGACTCTTTTTTTTATTGTTACTTAATTTTTTTTCCAGTGTTCCAAGATTCATTTCCCATTCCCCACACCCAGTGCTCCATGCAATAGGTGCCCTCAGTACCCACCACCAGGCTCTCCCATCCCTCCATCCCCCTCCCTCCAAGTCTCTCAGTTTGTTTCTGTGTCTAAAGTATCTCTTGTTTCATTTCTCTCCCTGGATTACCCTACTTCCCATTTCCTCTCCTTCTCCTACTGTCCTCTACATTACCCTTTATGCACCCCAAGTAAGTGAAACCATGTGATACTTGACTTTCTCTACTTGGCTTATTTCACTCAGCATAATCTCTTCCAGTCCAGTCCATATTGCTACAAAAGTTGGATATTCATCGTTTCTGATGGAGGCATAGTATTCCATTGTATATATGTACCACATCTTCTTTATTCATTCATCTGTTGATGGGCACCTTGGCTCTTTCCACAGTTTGGCGATTGTGGCCATTGCTGCGATGAACATTGGGGTACATATGGCTGTTCTTTTCACTACATCTGTATTGTTGGGGTAAACACCCAGTAGTGCAATTGCAGGGTCATAGGGTAGCTCTATTTTTAATTTCTTAAGGAATCTCCACACTGTTTTCCAAAGCGGCTACACAGACTCTTATATAGAGAGAAAATCTAGTAGTGGATTGTGAAACTAGACTCCACAAATTCAAATAATGGTTTTGATAATTATTAACTACGCAGGGTTGTACAACTTATTTAACCTCTCCATGTATGTTTCAGTTTCCTATTCCACATGTTCAGGCAATTAATCATAACTAACTCATAGAGGTTTTATGAGAATAAAGTAGTTTATTTTATGTAAAGTGCCAATAACACCAACTTACATATGTCAAATATTTATTCTTATTACTCTGTATGTCAAAGTAACTTTTAAATCTATACAGTGTACTAAAACTAATTCAAGGTTAAAGAAATACATAATGTGTCCTGTTTCTAGTTTTAATTTTTTCCTCTCTTTCCATGCTGTGACTTCTTTAAGAATGTAGATTTATAGAATAACACTAATAAGCAGAACCTTGAAGTGTCACAGGAATGACATCCTTGCCAAGACACTGTCTCCTCCTCAAACTAGTAGGGCTTAGCTGAACAGGAGGCACTGTCCAATCCCCATAGTCTTTTTGATAGCATTTTTTACTTCCTGGTTCCTAAGGCAGTAGATGAATGGATTTAGCATAGGTGTGAGGACTGCATACACAGCAGAGATTAGTTTGTTAGAATTAAATGATGCAATTGCTCTGGGCCGAACATACATAAAAATCATGGCTGTGTAATAAATTATGACTACAGTGAGGTGTGATGCACAGGTGGAGAAGGCTTTCTTCCTTCCCTGGGTGGAGGGTATCCGCAGAATGGTGGAGACAATGTAGACATAGGAAAGGACTGTGGTGATGAGTGGGAAGACAAGAATGACAATAGCCAAAGCAAAGTCAACTAGTTCAGCTGTGGACATGTCTTTGCAAGCCAGCTTGAGGATTGGTGAGATATCACAGAAAAAGTGGTTCATGACATTGGAACCACAAAAGGTGACATGTGAAATGAAATAAACCTTGACAACAGAGACCATGAAACCACTCACATAGGAGAAAGCCACCAGCTGCACACAATAACCTGTGGTCATAATGACTGGGTATTGGAGAGGGTGGCAGATGGCCACATAGCGGTCATAGGCCATGGCTGCCAGAAGCACACACTCTGTGCAGGCAAGCGAGATAAAGAAGTAGAGTTGGGTCATGTATACCTCACACTGTGAAGGAGATGTGCCGTCGCTGTAGAAGGAATCCATCCAGCATCTTGGGGACTGTTACAGAGACATACCAGACCTCCAGAAAGGACAAGCTACTCAGAAAATAGTACATGGGCTTATGGAGGGAGCCAGTGATCCAAACAGTGAGCATGATGATAAGATTCTCTACTACCACTAGCAGGTAGACCACAAGGAAGAGGAAGAAGAGCAGGACTTGTAGCCATGGGGCAGTGGGGAAGCCCACCAGGATGAATTCACTGAGCAGAGTGATATTTTCCCTCAGCATGACTAAAAGCACTGAGAGGTACTGAAGTCTTACAGAATGGCACTACAAATAATGAAAATGATTATGCTATCAGACAAGAGATGAAAAGAAGTTAGTAAATCAGATATACCTGCAAATGACTCATAAAATAACTTCTGTTAATACAAAGTAATCTCTAAATGTGAAAGCACACATTTCCATCAAAATTTTTTGTTGTTCTTTTTGTGCTTTTTTTATGAAAGTCTCCCAGAATCAAAATGCACTCACAGAAACTGATATTTAACTGTATGTTAATATCTAAAATTTAAATTTTAAAAAAATGCACTCCCACCCCTAATTCTCACTCAGCTGATGAAATATTTGAAAGTCACTACCCATATCATTCCCAGGTCCTTTGTCAGTAAACATAGATCGTCTCTCCCTTGTTGGTTCCAGATTTCTGTTTAATTAGAAACTGACTGCATGAAGATTTATTTCCTCCCTAAAGGAAATATGAGGGATAACTTCATGTCAGAAAAAGTTTCAAAGGTTAATATTTGGGTGATCCATTGGCTATAGTCCTCGAATCAGCACAGTTTCTTTAGACTTTATTTTTGAAAATAAGGAATAGTAATTATTGGAAAGTTCCTTAGTAACTCCTTAGTTGCTTTCGGATAAAAGTGGAAATGTTTTTGATATCAATCATAGGAGGCACTCCATACATTGATCCAGCCATGTATTTCTTCTATCTCATCACTCATGACTCTCTAAATGTTTTCCATGATCCAGACATGCACAACTAGTTTTTGCTCCCCAAACACACGAATCACTGTCATACTTTGCTTACACTCTTCCCTCTTTCTGTTGTGCCCATCCCCATCTTTATTGGCTGATTCAAGATTCAAGATTCCACTTAGGAGACATCTCACCAAAATTCAGTCAAGTGCCTCAAAAGCATTTGCTCCCAGTGTGCAACTACTTCACATGTTGAGATTTCTCTCCATTATGCTGCAGTTTTCTAAAACTCAGGGAAATGTTGGCAAAAAGGGTTTAAATTTCCAGTTATAAAATGAGTAAGCTCTTGGGATCTGATATGCAGCAAGGTGACTGTAGTTAGCAATACTCTATCATATACTTGAAAGTTACTGAGAGTGTATCTTAAGTGTTCTTACCATACACAAAAAGTGATAATTATGTGATGTGATGGAGATACTGCTTAACCTTATTGTGTTAATAATTTCACAGAATATACATGTATCAAATCCTCACACTGTATACCTTAAACTTCCCCTTATATCTCAATAAAACCAGGGGGAAAAAGACTTTGCCTTCATGACTGTGAACCCAATGCCTAGGATAGTAATTAGAAAATACATGAATATCAAATGAATATGGATTAATAAGTGACTTAATGAATGCCTTGGAGCTTTGGGATCCACAGGAAATAGACCAGGGTAAAGGAATATAATTTTAAGGGTACTTCGCTTGCAGAAGACATCTGTCTGTCAGACTGCACATCTTTGGACATAACCTCAGCTTGCATATTCAGGTTACTGTCACAGGAAACATATCCGCAGGGTCTGAAAACAGGGAATATGATCCCTGGTCTCAGGATACTTGGTAAGTTGGGTCTGTAAATATCAGCCAGTGTCTCACGTCTCCTAGATGAGTAAGGAGAAAGGAGGCCGGAGGCCATGTGAATATAGTGTAAGGACAGGTAGATCTTATAATGCTGAAAGAAAGTATATTTGTAAGGTAGCCCAACTATTTTAATCTGTGGTCTATAGGATATCTTTTGAAAACAACCAATGACTGTGTCTCTCTATTAAATATCACACTCATCCATAGAGATCCGTAAAGACTGAGTTCAGGCCCTGCCTTTAGAACATTGCTCACTCCTGCCAAACAATTTGTCCATCATACCCTTCACTTGACACCCAGAGGTTGGGAGGCTGATCAGGGACTCATTGGAGTAGAGATTTCTGGCCATGGCTCATGGCAAGGAACAGGAGAATGAGGCACTGAAATGCATATTACAGACACCACTGCCTCCTTTCCATAGCAGTATATATCAGCAGAGCTCAGCCCTGCTTTCTGGGTGGAAAGGGATTGTACCTTATCTCCAGGCCTCCAACCAACACCTTCATCCTGAAGTAGTTCATAAGTAAGTGATTTCTGGCCTAGTTTTTCAGTGCCTTTGACCTAATTATTTTCCTTGGAAAAAGCATCTGGTTATGGGAGCTTTCCCATGTTCTGGTCTCAGTGGGAAGAATGTAGAGATTTTCCTTCAGGGCGTGTATAACATTCCACATTCTCACCATCAGCCGCACACTTTGCCACATGTTTACTTTTTACTAGTTAAGAGCATTGACTTTAGAGTCAGAAGAAGGCTACTAGTTGTATCATCCTGAACAGAATGTTCAACAGTTATGAACTTAAAGATCCACTGTTGTGAAATAGAATAATTTTAACAATGTCTACCTTGCAGGTTTGCTGAAAATAAATGTGATAATGCACAGAAAGCACTAAACATAGGAATTGGTCCATGGCTTTTCTCTATAAGTGTTAGCTATTACTGTCTTATGTCACATCAGATTCACACATGCTACTGACTCACATGTGTTTGTATAAACACACAGACATTCCTTCTCTCTCTTTTACTCATCTTTTTTCTATTATATTCTGGGAGCATGAGGGAAGCCAAATTTCCAAAACAGAGATATAATATCTTTGGAGAGCTTTGACTTACAAGTCACTCATCCCTCTTTCTTATCCTCTCTCTAATATATTGCTTTCATGTATTCAAGCATACCCCTGTTGTTTCATATTTTCCTCCACTTTTTGGCCATGGATGTACCTCTCAGCAGGTTCTATTTTGTATCGTAAAAAAATAAAGAATTCCTTCATACTATTTTCTTTGTTTTCAGAACTGAAAGCACTAAGCTCTGGGGTCTCCACTATGTATCTGAGGCAAGAAATCATCTCATTATACTATAGAACCCTTTTTCCACTATTGTATGTGTTTATTTCCAAGAGACAACGTGGACACCAACAGAATTTTTCTGGAATAAGAAACATATCTTTGGGTCCTGGTCCAACACTCAAAAGATCCCATAGTGGCCCATATTTCCCCAACCTTGTGTAAAGAAGTAGTGAATCTTAATTTTCCCATTCATTCTCTACAATACCCTTTCTCCTGTCCAATCATGGTGCTTGCAGCCACTTCCCCCAAGTCCCTCTTCAACTTCTTTGGAGCTTATTTGAATGAAGATATCAGATCAACCAATCTCCCTTGGAACTTTCAACCACTCACCATGGTCCACCTGTTCTCTCTTCAGAGAATGGAAAATTTTGCAGACATTTTCAACTAAACATGGAAAAGCAGATTGGTTTGCATATTTTTATACTTCTTGGAGATCCACATCTGGTTTCTGCTTAGAGTGCATGATAGGTATTGTGGCATTAAGGCAAGTCTGGAGCTGAGGCAGGAGAATATATATAACACTCACCTATGGCTCGCCCATTTCTCCCAGGAGGCTTGCTGACAGTCTCTTCTGGCTCTAGGGAAACTCTGTATGTGCTGCTAAGACTATGTCCAGGGGATTTTGACAAGGAAGCTGAGTCTTCATCTATCTACTATTTCATGCTCATACCCGGACCAAGTTTATTTATATCTGTGGGTAGGATGTGGCTCTTTTCTCTTACAACTATATGCAATGTAATGCAACACTATGTTATTCAAAAGTCAGGATAAGAAACCTAACTGGGCTAATAAGATAACCAGTACATTCATTTGCTTATTAACAAAATCACAACCAGCTTTTATTGAACTCTTATTATGTATAGGGTGCTGTGCTATGGTCTTTGGAATAAAAATATATAGTCATGGTTTCTGTCCTTCAGGAACTTGGGGTATTCTAAGTAAAATAATAAATATACACTATAGTAAGCACAGAATGTGACATGCCAAAAGAGAAGTACAACGTGCTCTAGGAGCTAATGTTTCTAACTTAGGAATTTAGAAAAAGATTCAAGAGGTCTTCATTCCAGACTCATAGAGGAAGATAGTGTGGGAGTAGTGATGGGAAATAGTTTTGGCTCAGCAGCCAGAAGATCTAGTTCCTAATCTTAATTCTACCATTTTTAAGACCTTTGGCTTTACAAAATTGTCTTTATTCCTCACTTTATTCACCCATAAAATGGGATAACAATAATTCACTTATTAACATCATATCATTGTTAGTTTCAAGCAAGAATATGTATATGGAAGTAATTATTTTTTAAGATTTTATTTATTTATTGGACAGAGAGCAAGAGAGCACAAGCAGGGGGAGAAGCAAGCAGAGGGAGAGGGAGAAGCAGGCTTCTTGCTGAGCAGGGAGCTGATGTGGGGCTTGATCCCAGGACCCTGGGACCATGACCTGATCCAAAGGCAGACAGATGCTTAACCAACTGAGCCACCTAGGCACCCCTATGAAAGCAATTCTAAACCAGCTTTGTAGTAACTACACAAATATAAAATATTACCTGTGTTGGAATGTGAACCACAGCCATGATTTGATCAGGAGAAATGAGGTGAGAGGGCTTTCAGTGTAGAGAGACCAGCACAGGAAAAAATACAGTGAGAAGTGAGACAATGGAATAATGAGGCCTCTCCAATGACTAGAATTCACACCCATCAAACTTGGACTACAGGAAGTATTTAGTCATTTAATCAATGTTTGTGAAGCATGCTAAGAGTATTGTGAAATGACAACTCCTGTTTGTCAAGTTATTCATAGTTGAGTTAGCCCGTAGACTCTGGTATTAATTATTGTCAGTAACCATAAAATTAAGAATCAAATGCTGAAAGTTTTGTTAAGAATGAAGGCCCAGGAAATATACTTGTGTCTCTGTGAGTAACCAAAGGTGGAGGAAGGGAGTGAAGCAGAGACCTAAAAAATCAGAAATCCTAGAGGAACTTTAGATCCTAGAAGGTATCTAAAGGTCTATGTGTGACTAATTGGAATTTGATGGAGAAGGTTGAATCTAGCTCTTTCCCTACCCTCTCATATTCTTTGTCTAAAAGCATATGGTGAGTTGGCACTAATTCTGGGAAGGCTGGGACCACTGGGTACTCATAAAATGAGACTATGGAATATGAAAATCAGGGAGGGTAATTATCCCCTGAGGAATGACTAAGAGAAAATGGAAACACCTATGTTCTAAGCCTTCTCTTCTCTGCAGTGCATGAAACTCTCCACTCATGTTTGCTAGCACAAAAGATGCTATCTAAAAGAATGGGTATAGTTTTACTATTTGTCAAATACTCCAACTCTCATCAATCTGCAAAATAAAACAGCATCAATATACAAATTTGTAAATTAAAAATCCAGGAAAATTTAAGAAAGAGATTTTCAACATGGCACATTAAAACCAAATGTTTGTTGTACATATTTCCATAAGCAAAAAGAGACAGCTTACTTTTAGTATTATGAAGTCACTGAAATCAATCAAGGTTAATTAAATTAGGGGTGCCTGGGTGGCTCAGTTGGTTAAGCGACTGCCTTCATCTCAGGTCATGATCCCGGACACCCGGGATCGAGTCCCACATCAGCCTCCCTGCTTGGCAGGAAGCCTGCTTCTCCCTCTCTCACTCCCCCTGCTTGTGTTCCCTCTCTAGCTGTGTTTCTCTCTGTCAAATAAATAAAATCTTTTAATGAAAGGTTTATTAAATTATTTGGTATAAAAAGACAAATAATTTATTTCTGTTTTAAATAAAATTTTTATTTTGGGATAATATTAATTTTACAGAAATTATTTAAAGGTAGTAAAGAAAGTTCTCATATTTTCCTCCCCCCAATCTCTGTTTCCCCTAATATTATCACATTTCCTTGCCCTGTGCACTTTCAAAAGTAAGAAACCAAAACTGGTATGTTATTGTTAACTAAACTCCAGGTTTTATTCAGATTTTACCAGTTTTTCCTTATTCTTTTTATGTCACAGGATCCACTCTAAGATATCACATCCCATTTAAGTATTTTGTCTCTTAAGTCTCTCTAAGATATCACATCCCATTTAAGTATTTTGTCTCTTAAGTCTGCTCTGTTAGTTTCTCATTCTTTATTTATGCTTATAGTTATAAGGGCTTTTTAAGCAAAATAGGGTTTTCAGTGCTAGAGAATAATTGTTATTTCTCAAATGCTCTTTTCCAGAAAGTTTCTTGGATATTTTGTAATTCTGTTCAGTGTGAAATATTAGCGATTTATAAAAGGATTGGATTATAAAGTTCTAATAAAAAAAACAATGTAAAATTCATCTGCAAAAGGTTGTATTGGTCAAGAAATTAAAACTAAGACCAAAAAGAGGGGCAGGGAAAGACCAAAAGGAAAACAGACTCTACTGTGAAGAAACTTGAGAGGCAGTCCAAGAAACTTGAAGTTTATCAAAGCTGATGGGAACCAGTAGATAGTTTTGAGCATGGAAAACCTCACTTGTTCTGAAGATGTGAGTTACCCTGGCCACTCTGAGTATCTCTCCTACATGAAAGACCCCATCTGGATCAGTACTTTTATCTCCTATAATGATGAAGGAGACTGGAGACCTCTCCAGACACTGCTCTGGCAAAAGAGAATTATAAAAAGTCATATTATCTATGCAATTTTTTTCTGTGCAATATTTTTAAAGAATGGCAGACTATAAAGACGGTCTAAAACAAACAAGACCAAATGTAACAGGGATAAAGTCAAGTCCTCTGTGTTTGACTAATTGGAATTTGAATTAGTTCAAAGTAATTTGGGACAGAATTAATTAATGGAGAATGAGGAATACTTCATCTGACAATACTTTACTTGAAAAACCTTGGGTTTTATGACTTCAAATTCAATATGAGCTATTGGATCACCACACAACTATGAAAATGTAGTCCAAATCAAGGAAACTTTTGATCTTTCTTTAATTCACATGGACTCAAGTGTATGTTCATTCATTGTTGTAGAAAAATAAATGTATGCAGGAAACTGTGCTAAACACTTTTCCTATACCCGGACTAACTGGTTTTAAATTTTGAATTCAGAATTGAAAGTGTCTTAGAAGACAGTGGGAGAAGGAAAGTAAATGGGAAGTAGGGTAATCCAGGGAGAGAAACAAAACAACAGAGACTTTGGACACAGAAACAAACTGAGGGACCTGGAGGGAGGGGGGTGGAAGGATGGGAGAGCCTAGTGGTAGGTACTGGGGGCACCTATTGCATGGAGCACTGGGTGTGGGAAATGGGGAATGACTCTTGGGACACTGGAAAAAAATTTAAGTAACAATAAAAAAATAAAATTAAAATTAAAATTAAAAATAGAGCTACCCTATGACCCTTTGATTGCACTACTGGGTATTTACCCCAAAGATAAAGATGTAGTGAAAAGAGGGACCATATGTACTCCAATGTTCACTGCAGCAATGAACACTATCGCCAAATTGTGGAAAAAGCCAAGGTGCCCTTCAACTGACAAATGGATAAAGAAGATGTAGTCCATATATACAATGGAACATTATGCTTCATCAGAAAGGATGAATACCCGACTTTTCTAGCAACATGGATGGGATTGGAGGAGATTATGCTGAGTGAAATAAGCCAAGCAGAGAAAGTCAAGTATCATATGGTTTCACTTACTTGTGGAGCATAAAAAGTAACATGGAGGACAGTGGGAGAAGGAAAGGAAATGTGAACTGGGGTAAATTGGAGAGGGATATGAAGCATGAGAGACTTTGGAATCTGAGAAACAAACTGAGGGTTTTGGGAGGGAGGGAGGTGGGGGATTGGTGAGCCAGGTGATGGGTATTGAGGAAACAAATTGCATGGAGAACTGGGTGTGGGGCATAAACAATGAATCTTGGAACACTGAAAAAATAAAATAAAATATTATTAATAAATAAATAAAACTCAAAAATGCATTTTACTATAAAAAGCTTGGAAAATAAGAGCACACTAAAGGAAATCAGTATCAAGTTTTTACTTCCTACTAACTGGAGTTAACCTATAAGGAGGTTCATATAGTAGCTACAACAGTGATGCCCATAGGATGACACCAATCCCAGACTATAACCCCATTTCAGAAAGTTGTTCTACCAAGATAGTTGGGAGGTGTCCTTTTGATAAACTTTTACCTAGTCATTATAAATATAAATTATAATAACATAATAAAATACAAAACATAAAGTATAATAAAAATACTTATAAGATTATGTAATTACTTTGGCACAAAAGGATATGAATATTATATAAGAATTTTTAATAAGTAGCAACTAGCAAATAATGCTTAATTTCCTTGCTAGGAGAGCCTTTCATACTTTATTAAGTAGCAGAAAAAATATGGAAAGACAGGCTGGAACAGCGGAAGACTCCCACATCTGGAGAGAGAAGCTTCATGTAGGCTGTTGTCCTCAGGGTTCTGGGTCTTGGGTAATAGTAGGGAGCTAAACTTCTAAAATTCATACTGAGATATCCTGTCACCTTCTCTCTGTCCAGATGAATAAAATTGTGTGTTTTATTGGGTAAGAAATGGTTATTCAAATAAATATGTCAGTAACAATACCTTTGCCACAAATTGCAATTTATAGGAGTAAGGGCTTCATGGCATAGTTACAGTTAACATTTCAGTTAATTTCCTTCTAGTTTAATTTACACAAATAAATAAGACTGATGTTTTTTTTTTCTTTTGAAGTGGTCAGATTTGAGATGTGTTTTTGCAGGTAGAACCAGCTTCTGCTTCATGAGTGCAGCATCTGTGCTGTCTTACAGTATTTTTTGCTCAGAAAAACATATGCTCTGGGGTACCCAGGTTGATCAATCAGTTATGGTGTCCAACTCTTGATCTAAGCTCAAGTCTTGACCTCAGGGTTGTAAGGTCAAGCTAGGCAATGCTGGGAATTATGTAGCCTATTTAAAAGGTTTTTTTTAATTTTAAAATTATTTTTATTATGTTATGTTAGTCACCATATAGTACATCATTAGTTTTTGATGCAGTGTTCCAAGATTCATTGTTTACATATAACACCAGTGGTCCATGCAATACATGCCCTCCTTGATACCCATCACCGGGCTTTTTTTTTTTTTTAAGCCTATGCTTAGTTTTATGCTGGGCTGTCATAAACTTTTCTTTTTTTCTAAGATTCTATTTATTTGACAGAGAGAAACACAGCCAGAGAGGGAACACAAGCAAGGGGAGTGAGAGAGGGAGAAGCAGGCCTCCCGCCGAGCAGGGAGCCTGATGGGGGACTCGATCTGGGGTCTCCAGGATCATGACCTGAGCCGAATGCAGTCGCTTTAACCAACTGAGCCACCCAGGCACCCTGTCATAAGCTTTTCTTAAATTAATTTTTAAATAGTGCTTTGGAAACAGTGTGGAGATTCTTTGAAAAGTTAAAAATGGAGCTACACTATGACCCTGCAATTGCACTACTGGGTATTTACCCCAAAGATACAAATGTAGTAAAAAGAAGGGCCATATGTACCCAATGTTTATTGCAGCAATGGCCACAATTGCCAAACTGTGGAAAGAGCCAAGGTGCCCTTCAACAGACAAATGGATAAAGAAGATATGGCCCATATATACAATGGAATATTATGCCTCTATCAGAAAGAATGAATACTCAACTTTTGTAGCAACATGGACTGGATTGGAGGAGATTGTGCTGAGTGAAATAAGCCAAGCAGAGAAAGTCAAATATCATATCGTTTTACTTACTTGTGGAGCATAAGGAGTAACATGGAGAATAGTAGAAGAAGGAAAGGAAATGTGAAGAGGGGTAAATTAGAGAGGGAGATGAAACATGAGACTTTGGACTCAGAAATAAACTGAGGGTTTTCAAAGGGAGGGGGGGATGGGTGAGCCTGATGGTAGGTATTGAGGTCATGTATTGCATGGAGCACTGGATGTGGGGCATAAACAATGAATCTTGGAACACTGAAAAAATAAAGTATTATTTTAAAAATGAGTACAGTTGACATATGGTGGTACATCTCAGATGTACAACATAGTAATTTAACTTCTCTATACATTATGCTACATTCGTCACCAATGTAGCTACCATCAGCCTCACTACATTACTGTTACAATATCATCAACTGTATTCCCTATGCTGTGTGTTTTTTTATTCCCATGATCTACTCATTCCATAACTGAAATCCTGTATCTCCCACTCCTCTTCACCCATTTTGCCCATCCAGTACCTTCTTCCCCTTTGGCAACCATCAGTCTGTTCTCTGTACTTATAGGTGTAAATCTGCTTTTTATTTGTTTATTCATTTGTTTTTTTATATTCCACATATAAGTGAAACCACATATGGTTTTTGTCTTTCTTAATCTGATTGATTCCACTTAGTGTAATGCCCTGTAGGTCTATCCATATTGTTGCAAATGGTACTTCCCATCCTTTTTTACAGCTGAGTAATATTTCAATGTGTGTGTGTGTATAGCTCTCTATAAAAAAATCTATATCATATCTTTCTTATCTGTTTGTAAGCATGATACTTTGATGCTGTTATATAATCTATTATTTGCATTTATTATGTTAGGAATATCTTTTGTCATTAACTCACATAGTTATTTTTTAAGACCTACATAAATTTCATTTAATATATAATCTATAATTTTATGGTATAATAATTCCCTAATTATGAAAACAGAAGATTAAATAAACAAGTGCTCTCAGTCACTAGCTCTGTGTAGGCACTAACCTAGGTAAATCAGGAAGTGAAGCTAGAAATCTCTGCGGTCCAGGAGGTGATATGTTGCCAACACAAAAATTCTCAGTTTCCTATCTGCTTGCCTTGTAATTCATAGCAGAATAATCACCTGGTTCCCTGCTACCTCATAGGGTACAGTCAGTGGCTTGTGGCTAGAAGAGATCTCACCAGAAGTCTCCTAATGCTATTCCATAATGAAGTCTGTGCTTCCTTGAATAGCTTCCTCCTTCTGTTTCCCTTTTCTATACTTTAAGCCTCAGAACTAAAAGAAAGAGCAAATCCAGGAAAGGCCATTTAGAGAGATATTTGTTCTGCATTTATTTGTTTATTTAAATATTGAAGTGCTACCAGTCTTCTTCTCACTCAATCCTTTCCACCCCAGCAGGATGCATGACTCATGAGCCTGTTCTATGTAAACTATAATAGAGCAGATGACATGAGAAGTTCTAGCATGTATCTTCAGTGCTGTCCAGAAATCCAGCTGCCAGCTTGCAATCCATCCCTCATCTTTCTCCTGGATTAGTTCCTTGATGGTACATTTGACTCCTAGTCTCTAATTTAGGACATAAGAGCTCCTCTGGACTTCATAAGAGACACATATCCCAAGTTTAAGAGCATTTTCTACCCTTCTCTGCCAGCTTTCCCACGCTTAGTATCCTGACCCTGGGACAGGTGCAGAGTATGACGTAGGGCTCTCTTGACCTCTTGATTACGCAAGCAGTAAATGATAGGGTTAAGCAATGGTACAATGACAGCATAGAGCACAGAAACCAATTTGTTGGTGTCAAAAGCTGAGAGGGCCTTTGGCCGGGCATAGATGAAGATACTGGCTGCATAGAAGATGATCACAACAGTGAGGTGAGAGGCACAGGTGGAAAAAGCTTTATGGCGCCCAGCAGCTGAAGGAATGCGTACCACAGCACCAGTGATGGCCATGTAGGAGGCCCCAGTGACAGAGAGTGGCCCCAGCAGGATAAAAATGGCCAGAACAAAGTCTGTAAGCTCTGCTGTTGACATATCAGTGCATGAAAGATTGAGCAATGGGGAGACATCACAGAAAAAATGGTTGATGATGTTGGGTCCACAGTAGGATAGGCGAGAAATGAGAAAAACCTTGACCATGGAGATGCCAAAACCTCCAGCCCAGGATCCAGCTGCCAGCTGCACACACAGCTGGCCACTGACAATGACAGCATAATGGAGAGGATGGCAGATGGCCACATAACGATCATAGGCCATTACAGCAAGAAGGACACACTCAGTGCAGCCCAGTCCCAGGAAAAAGTAGAGCTGTGTCATGCAGCCCTCAAAGGAAATTAGCTGTCCATGGTTCTGTTTGGACCCAACAAAGCCAGCTAACATCTTGGGAATAGTAACAGTAACATACCAGATCTCCAAGAAGGACATATTAGCCAGAAAGAAGTACATGGGTTTGTGAAGGGTGGGGTGGTTCCTAATTGCCATAATGATGAGTGTATTTTCAGTCAGCACCAACACATAGGCCAGCAGAGAAAGGGCAAATAAAAGTGCCCGCAATGGTGCAGGAGCTGGGAAACCCAGCAACACAAACTCACTTACCCTCCCACTCTGGTTTCTCTGCTCCATGGTGTCAGTCTTGCCCACCGCTCTTTAGGAGAGGGAACAGAGGATCTTCAGGAACCCAAACTTTCTCTTGGTGGGTTTATACTGACAGAATATATGTAACGCATGTACTTTATCACTGAACTGAGGCCATCACTTTCTTCTGTAATCTTGAAATAAGCTAAGACAAAAGTGGACAAAAATAAACTATTTCATATTAGTGATAGGATAAAAATCTGTTATGGCTCTTGGAGAAGCATATACTGATAAATACTTGTAAAAGTGATACAAGTTTTTCTCTGAAGACTACAGATCAAAACCAAAAATAGTAAGAGAGTCTGGGCTGCCCTAAATGTGAGAGTTTTTTGGGAGCTACATTGTGACTCTGTTTTGAGGAAATAAGTTTTCATAGTGGACAAAAAGCAATAATGTATAACACAATTGAGTATTTACTAGTCATTGATAGTGTGGGCACTGTTTTAAAATATTTGTAGGTATTAATTCACTTAATCTTCAGGAGAACTCTGTAAATTAGTACTATTATTAACTCCAGTGAACACCTAAGAAATCTGAGGCATAAAGAGAACGATTAACTTGTTCCAGGTCACAGGGATAGTAAGAGGTGAAACTAGGGACCTCAAAACTTCAAAAATATTCAGACAACACAAAGAAGGGACTGTAATACACTCTGGAATTACATCTAGGGGAGAGAATCTTTAGAGCTCAGCTATGGAAGTAACTCCGTACTACAAGGAAGGTAGAACAAAGTGGAACCCAAGAAAGTCACAGCATCTATAGAAAAAAAAAGTTCTGTGTTACCTAGCACTTAACTGGAGGATTGGGACCCACCTAGAAGTTATATTAGGAAGTGGATTATGGATGGTAGAAGAACTAAGATTCCTGTCAGTTCTGAAAGTTGTGCTCCCTTGAATGAGAGTAGAACATCTTTTAGTATTGTTGAAAATTAAACTGAGGCATATGTAAGTTTTCAAGAGTTTATTTGAGCAACATTGATTTAAACTGGGCAGCACCAAACTGAAAGTGGGAAAGTGTTCTCTACTGATGGAAGCTAGTGGAAAGGCTTTCATAGAGCAGATTCAAAAGCAAAGCAAGGGCATTATTTAATGAGCTACAGTTTAAGTGGTTGCCTTATTTGGGAAAGTCTCATTGGCTGTTTGTGATAGTTATTCTCAAATTTTATTTTCTTGGTTATAAGCACATTTACAATTAATTCTGGCTTAAGTTTTGGTTTGCATAAGCAGGCAACCAAAGCATGGGAGCCATCTCAACCTAATGGCTTCCTTTTAACAAATATTTTTCCAGTAACAAGACCAGTATAAGAGCATACCTGAAGTAGAGGACTCTCTGCTTATCTTTGTATTGAAAATAAAATTTGCCCTTTCAAAACTTCAGGCCTCTTCTGGATTTGATGTAAAATAGATGTGGACTTATCCACATGGGAGTTGGTACAAAGTTGGTTACTGTCTCCCTAGTGTCTCTATATGGTCATAGCTATAGAAGGGAGTGTGGATAGAAGAAAGGAGAATAAGAGAGAATCAGCTAAATTCCAAGATGCTGTTTCCTCTCAGGGGTGTCCTTACTTTTTAGTCTTAGGCCTGTTCCTCTGAGGTTAGCAGGGGCAGACAGAATGTGCTCACATACCAAACTTCAACCTGCTAATGTTTTTTTCTACCTTTATTGGTGCAATTGATATATAACATTGTATAAGGTATACTATAAGACAGTTTGATACAAGTATATATTATGAAATGTTTACCATAGTGTTTACTTCACACAATAACCATTGTGTTGCTGCTATGATGAGAACACTAAAGCTCTACTTTCATAGTAACCTTCAAGTTAACAATACAGTATTGTTAATTATAGTCGCCATGCTATACATTAAATCCCCAGGACTTACTCATCTTTTAACTGAAAGTTTGTATCCACTGACATCTCCCCATTCCCTCCACTCCCCAGCCCCTGGAAACCACCATTATAACTCTATTCTCTGTCTCTTTTCTTTTTTTATGTTCAATTAGCCAACATAGAATACATCATTAGTTTTTGATGTCTTGTTCTTTCATTAGTTGTGTACAACATCCCATGCTCTCTTTCTATGAATAGCCAAGATACAGAAACAACCTGAATGACTATCAATGGATGGATGGATAAAGAAAATGTGATATACATATATGTGTGTATATATGTACATACATTCATAGTATACATAAAAATGTGATATATATGTATATAATATACATTATACATATATATTTATATATAGTGAAATATTAGTCATAAAAAAGGAAACCTGACATTTTTGACACATGGATGGACCTTGCAGACATCATAAGAGGTGAAATAAGCAAGACAGAAAAAGACAAATACATGTCTCACTTATATATGAAATTTAAACATATCAAACCTACTAATGGTTTTATACTTGAGTTTCTCTTCTCTTTATGCTTTGCCATCAGTACCTGACCATTACTAAGAACTTGAGCCCCTTGTATTTCTCTCACTACTAAAGTACTTTAATGCAATTACAAAATGTCCATATCCTTGGTTTGCATTGCTCATCATTCCCTTCCTTAATATCCACACTCCAAGTTTTATTTATTTAAAAATTCATAGTGGATCAACTATGCTCCAGGCCACAGATTAAGAGATTTAATACATAAAAACTAAGTAAGATGCTAAGTTTTTAAATATTTTGTAATCTATCTTTGTCTTCTCCCTGAAAGTTTAAACTGCTATGCCTACCTCTATACTACATACCAGCTTCATAAAAAGGAGCCTTAAAGTTACAATTGTCATTAGTATCCTTATCCTTGATCCTTTGTCCTCAGTAACTGCCTCATATACCATTTACTGTGCATTTGACCCTCTTGGCCTCAGGCCTTTTGATCATTCTTTAATTTTTTCTGTCCTTATGTTTGATGCTCTGCATGCTAAAAAAAAAGAAAAAGAAAGAAAAATCATATATACAATAGAATATTATGCCTCCACCAGAAAGGATGAATACCCAACTTCTGTATCAACATAGATGGGACTGGAGGAGATTATGCTAAGTGAAACAAGCCAAGCAGAGAAAGTCAATTATCATAAGGTGGACATATGGGGGACATTAGGAAATGGAAAGGAAAAGTGAATTGGGGTAAATTGGAGAGGGAGATGAAGCATGAGAGACTGTGGACTCTGAGAAACAAAATGAGGGTTTTTGAAGGGAGAGGGTAGAGGGATGGGTGAGCCTGGGTGAGCCTGGTGATGGGTTTTAAGGAGAGCACGTATTGCATGGAGCACTGGGTGTGGTGCATAAACATGAATCTTGGAACACTGAAAAAATAAAATTTAAAATAAAAAAATAAATGAAAAATAAAAAAGAGAAATTAGCCTCTCATACTTGGATTCCTAATTAGTTTCACTGCCTCTAGTCTCTCCCTGAAGCTCAAGTCTGATGATTTCCCTTCCCTACTTAAAATTCTTCTATAGTACCCCACTGCCTACACAATAATGTTCAAGCTATTTAACAGGGCATATATGATATTCATGATATGCCACTACTACCAAAAATCTTATTTCTTTCCACAAAATACATTGTATTTTATAACTTGCTGCTCTTGGCATCCAGCATGCATTATCACCTCTATACCTTTGCTCATGCTGCAATTTCCATGAGGGTAGCTAACTCCTAATTAACCTTCAAATCCTGGCTCATGTGGCATCTCCACATAGAGACATTAACTGTAATTTCTTTCCTTTCTCTGGCACTGGTTTGGTGAAGTTCCTCTTATTACTGTTTCCATTAGAGCCTGTGAAAACCCAGGTATTATTTTACTGGCTTTATCACTTCTGCTATTACTCAGGTGGACGTAAAGGAGGAACTTTATGTCAAAGTGCCCTATATGTCCTGAATGGTATAGTAAGGAGTGGACAGAATTCTCTTGATGCCACATGAGTTCCTCAAATACAAAATGTTTAGAAAAATATTTTCTAAGCCTGTTATTCCTTTATCACAATCAATAACATTAGTTTCATGCAGTAATCTATACCAGAGATCTGAAAGTTTCCTATGTCTCCCATACCTATTTTCCCTACCCAAACCCACATCTCACCCACAACTAACCCAAGTTTTAGCTCAACTTCCTCTTTAATTATCTCTCATGTCTGTCCCTTTCTCCTGTCCTGTTTCTATTGCCTTATCCCTAGTCCCTTATGCTCGCAAAGTCCTTTTTATTTCTCAATTTAGCTATTTCAATAGCCTATTGCCTGGTATTTCTTCCTTCAACTTCAACCTTCATCAATCTAACTGCCATTTTTGTCTAGAGTGAAATTTTGCATAGAAATATAACCATATCAATGACCCCAAATACATCCAATTTGGGGAAAATATATACTAAATACCCCAAAACACATTTCTTAACTGTCCTATAATAATCCAGTTATTGTCCACTATTCCCATTTTTCTAAATGTTACAGTTTTCTGTAACTCTTTGATTTGCACATAGTTTTTCTGCCAAAAACACCTAGCTCTGCTCCTTCAAATCTTTGTTTATCATGTTTCAGTTTACTAGTTATCACGCTCCAAAATTACCCATATTTCTAGACGTAGGTTATTTGCTGATGTTTCTGTCTCTCCTTTTGACAATAGTTCTTACTACAAGCTCTGCTTTAGTAACTGATTAGTAAAGGTATTATAATGGTTGTATGTATGGAAGGAAAATGGAGAATGGTATGAGATGGGAAGAACTGATGAGAAGCAGATGATAGGAATGGCATATAAAGAAGGCAAAAAGTAAAAAGGAGTTGGTTGGATATGATTCTGAGTAGGTAATTTAAATGAATTACCAGAAAATTTGACAGAGTTGGAATAATATGGAAGGAAAACAATCTGTAGAAGAGTGAGTAAATCTTCAGGGACCGGATAAAACATAAGGAAGTTAGATTAAGTGAAAAGGTTAGAACTTCTGTAAATAAGATAGATGGTGTATGGGAAGGATAAATTTGCTATATAGACAATAGATCCAATGAAAGCAGATTAGGTGAAGATATCTATGACATGGAAAGCATTGACTATGAATGGAGGATTACAAAAGCTGTAAGGAGGCCAGGCAGAGTATGAATAAATAAGGGAACCAGCTATGAGTGGAAAAGATATAGAAAGTGATAGTCTGAGTATTAGGATGGGCCAGGTGTGGAAATGCTGATAGGATATTGGGTTTTATTAAGTGCAGATAGTAACAGGAAAAGGGTTGTATTGTACAGAAAGGAAACATGGGGAAACTGACCACTTGAAGAGGAATGAAACAGATAATAGAATACACTCACTTTATTCAGATGACTTTGACTCAGGGTCTTCCTAAGATGACCAGGCTAGTGAGGAAAAGACTTAGGGAATGTGTATTTAAAAAGCTGGTTTATCAGGACAAAGAAAGATAGTATAGAAACTCCATCTTCTCTTTCTCCCATGATCAGAGAACATGGCCAAATCAAGAAACATTCTTTTATCTTGCACCTCCCTCCTATAGTATCCCTTTTGCCCTCCTCCTTCTGATGCTTTGGGTTGTCTTTGATGCAGGAGCCCAAGAGACCAAAAGAAATACAAGAGGAAAAAAAAGACTGGGACGTACTCAAAGGGTATGTTTGAGAAACTTAGGAAATAGAAAAGCTACATGAAGGAGAAGGTGTCATGATACCCTGCACCTCATAGTTTCTCCCCTTGCCTTCTTCCTTGTCAATCTCTAATTTTTTCTATCATGTACATATTCCTGTTTGAGCAAAACCTTTCAGCTTTGGGCCAGCCCAATCTGGGTTTATATCCTAGCTCACTCATGAAATCAGGGCAATTTATTTGACATCTTTGAGCCTTAGATTCCATAGGTGGATTAATATACCTCACAGAGTTGCTGAGAGGAGTAAATGTTATGATACATGTAGAATGCTTAGAACATGGTAGGGGCTCAACAATGCCACTTTTTATTCCTTTATCTTCCAGTTCCATGTGGGTAACATGTCTTAATTCCATGATGTCAAAGAAGGAGCATTGAATTGATAGTTAATGTTTCTGGATTTTAGTTTCATGTTTGTAGTTGATATTTTGTTTAATCTAGGGTTTGTTTGGTTTTTTTTACTTATTTTTTTTGATCTAGGGTTTGTCAAAAATCAGTTTATTTTCCATAAAATGACAACATATATTATAGTGTTTTGAAAACTAAATGAAATAAAGTTTATGGATAGACTTGGCATAGTCTCAGTCCATAGTTATCAGTATAAGTAGAGGTTAATAATGTGGGCTCCAGGGGCACCTGGGTGGCTCAGTCAGTTAAGCATCTGCTTTCAGCTCAGGTCATGATCTCAGGGTCCTGGGATCATGCCCTTAGTTGGGCTCCCTGCTCAGTGAGGAGTCTGCTTCTCCCTTTCCCTCTGCCCTTCCCACATGCTCATTCTCTCTCTCTCTCTCTCTCTCTCTCTCTCTCTCTCTCTCTCTCTTATCTCTCTCTCTCTAATGAATACATATCCTTTAAAAAAGAGAAGCAGGCTCCACTGTCCTACCACTTCTGTTTAATTATGTGACCTTGAGGAAATTAATTAACCTCTCTGTGCCTCCATTTTCTTATCTGTAAAATGGGAATAGTTCTAATAATCTCACAGAGTTTTGAAGATTAAATAAAGATTAAATTTATGGATGGGAGTTTCTTAGAACTGTACCAAGAGTGTATTTTTAATAAATCCCAAACTTATGGATGGGAGTTTCTTAGAACTGTACCAAGAGTGGTATTTTCAATAAATGTTAGCTAGAGTCTAAGAAATATTTGTTAAATTTGAGACTGTTGAGACTGGAGAGAAATTATTAGTGGGGATATTAAAGATAAAAGAGAAGAATCTTTGAAATTTGGGATTTAAGAGGGATTCTTATAAATAATTTGGAGGAAATAGTTCTGAAATTTAAATAACCAATACAAAATAAGTATGATTAGGCAGTTATAATTGTCTAGATGAATGTTATTCATAAGTCTCAACTGATCCCATGATAGGAACAAAGCTCAGTGCTCCAGAAAGGAAAATGGCTCAATTTCCAAAGCGGCTTGGATTTTGGAATTGCAAGTAAAGGCTTATGGAAGGGCTTATGGAATCTACATCTATTTTAAAATAAATGCATATACCAAATGGGAAAATGCCAGATATGTTCTTATTAAAACAGAAGATGGCAAAAATATTCTTTATGCCCATTATTTCACATTGCTTTGGCAGTTTTTATCAATACAGTGTAAGATGAGAGAAATGAATAATACATATTTAAAGATAGATACAAAAATATTTTCATATATGATTATGCTCATGAAAAACAAGAGTACTAAACTAAAGCCTTTTAGATAATTATAAGAAATACTATATAAAGATTTCATGTACCCTTTGCCCAGTTTCTCACAATGGTAACAAGTTACAAACTATAGTACATTAAACACTAATAGAGTGTTGACATGGATGCAGGCAAGATATAGAAGAAGTTCATCACAAGGATCCTTGTGTTGCCCTTTTATAGGCAAACCCATTTCTCTCCTACTCCTATCCTTCCCTTAAGTCCTGGCAACAACCATCTGTTCTCCATTTCTATAATTTGTCATTTCAGAAGTGCTATCTAACTGGAATTGTTAACAATTGGCTTTTTTCACTGAGCATTATTCTCTGGAGGTTCATCCAGGTTGTTGTCTGTATCAATAGTTCCAACTTTTGTTTTTTATTGCTGAGCAGTATTCCATGTTATGGATGTTCCTCTGTTTGTTTAAATATGCCCCAGTTGTATATCAGCCCTTTGTTTGTAGTGTCATTTGCAAATATCTTTGATGAAGCATGTGACACTATGGACTCCGGGAAACAAACTGAGGGTTTTAGAAGGGAAGGGGAGTGGGAGCATGGGTGATCCTGGTGATGAGTATTAAGGAGGGCATGGATGGCATGAAGAACTGGGTGTTATATGCAAAAATGAATCATGGAACACTACTTGAAAAACTAATGGTGTACTATATGGTGATTAACATAACATAATTAAAAAATGTACCTGATGAAGGACATTCAAAGTAGCTACTTTAGGCTACTATGAATAAAGATGCTATAAACATGTGTACATAAGTTTTCATTTTGTGAAGATAAAATGCACAGAAAAGCACAGCTAAAAACACAGAAATTGCATAGAAATACAATTATTGAGTCATATATTAATTGCATGGTTAGGGATATTTTTTCTTTGTTTTTGTTTTGTTTTGTTTTGTTTTTTAGAGGGAGAGGGTGGAGAAGAGCAGAGGAAGAAAGAGATAACTTAAGCGGACTCCAAGTCCAGTCCAGAGCCTGATGCAATGTTCAATCTCACATTCCTGAGGTGATGACCTGAGCTGAAATCAAGAATCCCACGCTTAACTAACTGAGCCAATCAGGTGCCCATGCATGTTTACTTTTTGTTTTTGTTTTGTTTGTTTCTTTGCTGTTTTTTATTTTATTTTATTTTATTATTTTATTTTTTAATGTTCAAAGATTCACTGTTTATGCCCCACATCCAGTGCTCCATGCACTATGTGCCCTCAATACCCACCACCAGGCTCACTCATCCCCACCACCCTCCAAGTCCTTCAGTTTGTTTCTGAGTCCAAAGTCTCTTATATTTCATCTCCCTCCCTGAATTACCCTACTTGCTATTTCCTTTCTTTCTCCTATTATCCTCTGTATTACTCCTTATGCTCCACAAATAAGTGAAACCATATGATATTTGACTTTCTCTGCTTGGCTTATTTCACTCAGCATAATCTCCTCCAATCCAGTCCATGTTGCTGCTAAAGTTGGGTATTCATGCTTTCTGAGAGAGGCATAATATTCCATTGTATAGATGTACCACATCTTCTTTATCCATTTGTCTGTTGAGGGCACCTTGGCTTTTTCCACAGTTTGGCAATTGTGGCCATTGCTGCAATTAACATTGGGGTACATATGGCCCTTCTTTTCCTTACATCTGTATCTTTGGGGTAAATACCCAGTAGTGCAATTGCAGGGTCATAGGGTAGCTCTAGTTTTAATTTTTTAAGGAATATCCACACTGTTTTCCAAAGTGGCTGCACCAACGTGCATTCCCACCAACAGTTTAAGAGAGTTCCCCTTTCTTCACAGCCTCTCTGACACTCGTTTCCTGTCTTGATAATTTTGGTCATTCTGAGTGGTGTAAGGTAGTATCGCAATGTGGTTTTGATTTGAAAGTCCCTGACAGCTAGTGATGATGAACATTTTTCATGTGTCTGTTAGCCATTTGTATGTCTTCTATGGAGAAGTGCCTCTTCATGTCTCCTGCCCATTTTTTGATGTGTTCATCTTTTTGGTGGTTGAGTTTGAGGAGTTCTTTATAGATCTTGGATACCAGCCCTTTGTCTACAGTGTCAATTGTAAATATCCTCTCCCATTCTGTGGGGTGCCTCTTTGTTTTGTTGACTGTTTCCTTTGCTATACAGAATTTTTTTATTT
>PITA01015085.1:36435-51435 GCA_004023965.1 Spilogale gracilis | reverse complement strand
TAGTATCCAAAATCTATAAAGAACTTACCAACTCAACACCCAAAGAACAAATAATCCAACCAAGAAATGGGCAGAAGACACGAACAGACATTTCTCCCAAGAAGACATCTGAATGGCCAAGAGACACAGGAAAAAATGCCCAACATCCCTCAGCATCAGAGAAATACAAACCAAAACCACAAGGAGATACCACCTCACCCCAGTCAAAATGGCTAAAATTAACCAGCCAGGAAACGACAGATGCTGGTGAGGATGCAGGGAAAGGGGAACCCCCTCCACACTGCTGGTGGGAATGCAAGCTGGTGCAGCCACTCTGGAAAACAGTGTGGAGGTTCCTCAAAAAATTGAAAGCAGAGCTACCCTACAACCCAGCAATCGCACTACTGGGTGTTTACCCCAAAGATACACATGTAGGGATCCGAAGGGGCACGTGCACCCGAATGTTTATAGCAGCAATGTCCACAATAGGCAGACTAGGGAAAGAACTGAGATATCCATTGACAGATGAATGGATCAAGATACACACACACACACACACACTGGACTATTATGTAGCCATTAAAAAACAAAATTTTACCACTTGCAACGATGTGTACGGACCTAGAGGATATTATGCTGAGCGAAATAAGTCAATGAGAGAAGATAATTATCATATGATCTCACTGACATGAGAAATTTGAGAAACAAGACCACAGGGAAGGGAGGGAAATACGAAACAAGACAAAACGAGTGAGGGAGACAAACCGTAAGCACCTCAATGTGAGGAAATAAACTGAGGGTTGCTGGGAGGTGGCAGGGGAGGGATGGGGTGGCTGGGGGATGGACATTGGGGAGAGTATGTGCTATGGTGAGTGCTGTGCAATGTGTAAGACTGAGGATTCATAGACCTGCACCCCTGAAGCAAACAATACATTACATGAGTAACAGAATATTACTCAGCCACAAAAAAGAATGAAGTCTTGCCATCTGCAACAACATGGATGGATCTAGAGAGTATTACGTTAAATGAAATCAATCAGAGAAAGACAAAAACTATACGATCTCACTCATAGGTGGGATTTATTTTAAGATTTTATTTATTTATTTGACAGAGAAAAACACAGCCAGAGAGGGAACACAAGCAGGGGAAGTGAGAGAGGGAGAAGCAGGCTTCCCACCGAGCAGGGAGCCTGATGCGGGGCTCGATCCAGGGTCTCTGGGATCATGACCCGAGTCAAAGGCAGATGCTTAATGACTGAGCCCCCAGGCGCCCCAACTAACTTGAATTTAAATACAAACTCTAAAACCATCACAGGACCAGAGAAGCATGCAAGGCGATTACCGGTTAACTTCAAGCCAAGAGGGGAGGAGAGGCGATCAAGTTCTGTGAAGAAGAGGATCCCACCACGTGGACGCGGGCCGCGGGGGGGGGGGGGGGGGGGGGGCGATCAAGCGCTGTGAAGAACTAGGACCCCACCACGTGGACGCGGCCCTACGAGGGGGGGGGGAGGGAAGCAGGCACAGGATGACAGACAGTCTTCTACCCATTCCGGGCTCTACCCATTCCGGCGGCAAGTAAATAAGGACTATGGTGGAAATCAAGAAGCAGCAGGACTGACTTGAATACACAATACTTAGCAAAATGGACGGAAGCAATTCGAGACCAAAAACAAAAGAAGAAAACGACTTTGAATGGTTTTAAGGATTAGAACCGGAGAAACAAGGGAGCTGGATTTTTTTTTAAAGCAAGCCTTGCAGTACTATTTGACTTTTCCCCACTCGGGTAACTCTGGACCACGAGCAAGCCCAGCGCACGGGAGTCCACCTGCTCAGCCCGGCGGCCACCTCAGCCCAGCAGAGCCCACGGCTTGATGACATACCCTGTGTCTTCTCCCACGAGGGAGCGTGTTGCTGAACAGCCAGCTGGAAGGCTGCCCTCAGGCATGGCGGGGAGGTGTGCCGCTCGCCTGCTGCCCACCCCCTGCCCACCCCCTGCCCATGGCTGGGCGGCGCATTCCCACAACACCCCACCTGGACCTCTTTGGCTCGAGCTCAGCAAGAATGGGGGCACGAGGGAGACGTGGGCAACGGTGCCCAGAAGATCACGACAGCTCACGGTGACACGCACACACAGTGCTAACCCCCCAGCAGGCTTGCTGACCGCTGGTCCCACAGACCCACCACAGGGCCCCCAGTTTACGGGAGCTCCCAGGACTGGCAGTTTCCCTGTCCCTCTACACAAGCTCCTGGGTCACCACGCCGAGACCCCCAAATACACATGCTCCCGGATTTGCTCACGCCCTTTGAGCTGCCCGGCTGGAACCCGCCGGCTGAGGTGGACCGCTCCGCTCCCACTCGCCCCCTGTGGACCCTCACAGCAGCGCCCCGAACCCGCGGGAGCCGGAGGGGTCACCTGCAGGCTTCACGGTGACCGCTGTTCTCAGGCAACCGCGACCCAGAGGAGCTCACGCTCACAGAGGCCTGCACCCCCTCTTGATCAGTTTTCTAAATTCTGAGGTTGTAGAATGAAATACACTTTAATCTCCTCAGACTAAAAACTGGCAGAAACAGAAACTCAGTCTAACGCCTTTATTGCTTTAACATAAATATACTAGTTGCCAAGTAATCAGATTTCTGAAACTTAGACCTAGAATTCTAACACAAGTAAAAATCTGAAATATATAAAACTGAAGTTAGTTTTACCAAAATAAAATATTTTCCCTCACGGAAAAAAAAATTAGAAAATGCCACATGGTTCTGAGAAACACGCAGCTCTCCTGTGTGGTAAACTGAGGCTGGGTAGGGTCATGGTCCCCCGGACCCCGGTAACGAGCCCCACACACCGGCACAGACTGGAACCTTACCTGCTCACCTATTTGTGTCTACCTTAATAGATTTAAAGCAACACACAGCTTTTCTTCCAAAGTCGTCTTTCAGCACACAGTGATTTTCTGTTTCTAGAAAAGACTAGACTTTCCAATCCTTGCCACCTGAACAGAAACACCACCCTCCGGCCACCACCCACACTGGAAGAGGAAGAGGGTTGGAGAAGACCTTTCAGAGGCAGCGGCAACGGCTGTGACGTTCAGATACAGAGAAAAGTCAGTCTGCAGGCAGAGTCTTTAATCCGCCTGTGTGTGTGGGGGGGGGGCGGGCCTCGGGTCCTTCGGGAGGAGCTAGGTGTTGAGAACAATCAGTTTGTGCAGCTGGTAGAGAAAGGTGTTCTTCCCTCGGCCACTCTCCCGGTCAGCCTGCTCCATGACCAGCTTTGGATCAACCTGAGGGGGCACACAAAAGGACCAGTCAGACCCTTCTAGAAAATGGACCCTTCCAGACATCAAGTAAAATAAGTACCCTGAGTAAACAGAATTAGACACAGACACACAGACATGTAAGACGGGAGAGTGCAGTCTTCCAGTTCACACCCGTACTTCCAAAATGCTTCCCCCGTCTCCCAGCACCCACTACAGTGTGACTGACCGCTCCCCTCTAATAGAGCAGCAACCTTTACTCGAGGCTCGCACACACACTCCCTTCCTGTGCACACATGAACTGCAACTTCATTCAGTGTGTACACATTTTCTAAGACACATCAACCTCAAAGTAAAGCTCTGGTTTCAAATTAAGTGCTGCTATCAGCTTGAACACCCCGCCAGAGTCTGCAGGAGAGGCGGCCGGCGTTCCTGCTGTCGCCTGTGGCGCCAGAGTCCGGTCCTGCGCACTCTAAAGAGAGACATCAGTCCTGTGCACACAGAAGGAAGTTTCCTTGGGATTCACGACAGGAACACAGCACCCCTGGGGACATCTTCTCACTTCAACTGAAGCTGGTTTATTTTCATTTTTATTTTATTTTTATTTTTATTTTTAAAGCTGGTTTATTTACACCCTTGGCTCTAGAAGGAAAGCTGGAAGCCTCTCCCTTAGTTCCTTCCCACCCCCCCCACCCCGCCCTCGGGTTAAACGTTACTGTTTTCAAAACATGGCATGTAAATCTCCAGGTGCCCTCGAGGGGCCAGCCCTCCTTCCCAGCTGCTCCGGAATGACTGGAGCCCCGAATCCACATGGCAAAGCTCTCATCACCGCTGTGATGGTGTCTGGAGATGGGGCCTTTTGGGGGTGGGTGGGGTTACACGAGGTCACAGGGGGAGGCCGCCACGACAGGCGTAGAGCTCTTCTCAGAAGAGACATGAGAACACAGCACAAGGGCGGAAGTCCCCGAGCCCGACAGGGGACTCTCAGCAGACCTGCATGTGGCTGCGCTGGAGCAGAAGACCCCGTCTGCAGGCTGAGCCATGGTGGCTGCGGCGCACGGAGAGCCGAGCGGCCCGCGGCAGCACCGACGGGCTCGGACAGCTCCTCTGGGCCTACCCAGGGCTTCATCCAAAGTGACAGCACTGTCGTCCAGGGTCTCACAAAGAGCACAGCATCCGAAACACCCACCCATGAACCAAAGAGCCGTCCACACTGCCTGTCGCTTTCTACTCCCTGGGGACCCTCCACAGCCCCCGCTCTGCACCTGCCAAGCCCGGCACTCCCAGGGGCAGGCTGTCCCCCTGGCACTATTTCTCACTCACCTGATTCCACTCATAGGGTTTTTCATGCCACTTAGGGACAACTCTCTGTCTTGGCTTCAACTGACAGAACAAACTAAAATCAAAAAAAAAAATCTTTATAGGTCAGTGACTGAAAACGATTAAAAAAAATTTTTTTTTATTTATTTTTGTGAAAGCAAGCGAGCACATGAGCAGGGGGAGCAGCAGGCAGAGGGAGAGGAAGAAGCAGACTGCCCTCTGGGCAGGAAGCCCAATGCGGGACTCGATCCCAGGACCCTGGGACCATGACCAACTGAGCCACCCAGACACCCTAAAAAAAGATTTAAATCCAGAGTCATAACTACAGAAAGTTTTTTAAAGGTCAAGATTTCTGTAGTTATGATCAGGGAACACTTTAATCCACTGTCCACTCAAAACACAAGAAAGGAGCACAAGAGACACAGGAAAGCAAGGACCCTTGTCCTCCCCATGCTTCCGCAGCGAGCGGCGCCGCGCGGTCCCACACACAGCTGCCTCACTGAGAGGAACTTGGTATGTCACATCATCTACTCCTAGACACCCGTGTCAAGTTGGACAAGTCATCAACGGTACAGACAGGTAGAGACTTCAGCAATGACAGAATAAGTCAGTCTGGAAATCTGGCTCCCCTCCAAACAACTGTAAAATTTGACAAAACTGTCCAAAAACCCACAAACCCTCAAACACTTGAAATTAACCAAAAACAAGTCAGTTGGGAAGCATTCATTCACAAAGAACCACTGAATTCAGGTAAAAACAGCAGCATCTGGGGCTAGTTCCTGCCTGGGGGAGGAGTAGCTACCCCCCCCCCCAGCTCAGTCTTGGGGCCCAGGGCTCCCGGCCCACACGGCCCCCGGAAACCTGCCCCTTCAGTGCCAGACTGAGCCTACCCTCCTGTCCAGCGTCAGCGTCAGCAGGCACTGCAAGCCTGGAGGAGAGACACAGAGAAAGCTCACAGCTCTCTAGCCTTAGGTCACGGTCCTGCTTGGGGCCCGAGCACACCAACAATCTCGAAGCCCAAGAGGGAGGTCTTGGGAATGAGAGCCCCAGAGGGCCACACAGGCTCTCCACACATTCCCTGGGCAACTACTAGAAGGCCGCACACATGCAGACAAGACTCACAACGCCCCGAGCCGGCCACACAGCCCTGGATGACTGGGAGGGGCACACATGCACAGGGAAGCCCTGGGAGGCGGGAGCCGGAAGAGTCCAAAGTCGCCTGAACGTTGGCCGCACTGCCTGGTCCACACACAAATCTCGGCAGAGGGCAGAAGCTTAAAGGCTCAGGGACAGTGTCTGGCTAATCGCTGGCTGAGCGGTACGCAACGCATGCACAGGGACAACTCCTGGTAAGCCGGGCTGGGAACACAATGGAGAATTAAAACAAAAAACAGAACACAGGCCTCGGTGGCCCCACACATGGCGGGGAGCACAGTCAGCAGGATCCCCTAGGGAGGGCCGGTACCCTACACTACACTACATCTAAGAAGTGGACAGAAGACATCCAAATGGCCAACGGACACATGAAAAAGCACTCAACATCCCTCAGCACCAGGGAAATACAAATAAAACCACAGTGAGATCCCACCTCACACAGTCAGAATGGCTAAAATTAACCAGTTAGGAAGCAACAGGTGTTGGCGAGGATGCAGGGAAAGGGGAACCCTCCACACTGTTGGTGGGAGTGCAAGCTGGTGCCGCCACTCTGGAGAACAGTAGGGAGGGTCCTCAAAAAGCTGAAAATAATGCACCCCAATGTTCATCGCAGCAATGGCCACAATCACCAAACTGTGGAAAGAGCCAAGGTGCCCCTCAACAGATGAATGGATAAAGAAGATGTGGTCCATATATACAATGGAATACTATGCCTCCACCAGAAAGGATGAATATCCAACTTTTGTAGCAACATGGACGGGACTGGAAGAGATTATGCTGAGTGAAATAAGCCAAGTAGAGAAAGTCAAGTATCGCATGGTCTCACTTACTTGCGGTGCATGAGGGGTCACCTGGAGGACAGTGGGAGAAGGAAAGGAAATGGGAAGTAGGGTAATCCAGGGAGAGAAATGAAACAACAGAGACTTTGAACACAGAAACAAACTGAGGGATTTGGAGGGAGGGGGGTGGAGGGATGGGAGAGCCTGGTGGTGGGTACTGGGGACACCTAAAGCGTGGAGCACTGGGTGTGGGGAATGGGGAATGAATCTTGGAACACTGGGAAAAAAAACTTTAGTAACAATAAAAAAAAATTAAAAAAAATAAAAAAAAAAAAAGCTGAAAATAGAGCTACCCTACGACCCAGCAGTCGCACTACTGGGTGTTTACCCCAAAGATACACATGCAGGGATCCGCAGGGGCGCGTGCCCCCCGGTGTCCACAGCAGCGATGCCCACAGTAGCCAAACCGTGGACAGAGGCCAGACGTCCATCCACAGATGAATGGAGAAGCTGTGGTTCATAAATACAGTGGATTATCACTCAGCCACCAGAAAGAGTGGGCATTTACCATTGACATCCCTGTGGACAGAACTGGAGGGGATTACGCTGAGCAAAATCAGTCAGTCAGAGAAAGACAAATACCATACGATTTCACTCATGTGGAGCTTAAGAAACAACAACATAGGGAGAGGGAGGGAAAAATAAAATGAGATCAGAGAGGGAAGTAAACCATAAAGACACTGCACTCTGAGAAACATACTGAGGGTTGCTGAAGGGAGGGGGTGGGAGGGGTAACTGGGGGGGGCATGAAGGAGGGTGCTTCATGGAATGGGCCCGGGGTGTTACAGGGGCTGATGAATCACAAAATTCTACCCCTGAAACTAATATTTAAAAAAAATAATAAAGTGACCAATTTTCAGCAAAAAATTGTGAGACATTTTGCAAGAAACAAGAATGCATGACCCACACTCAGAGAAAAAAGCAGCCAAAAGAAGATGAGCGGGCCCAAATGTGGCTTTAGCACACGAGACTTAAAAGCTGCCATTGTGAGTATATCAAAAGAATCAAAGCAATGACGAGGACTCAGAGATAATTGCAATAAGAATCAAAAACTATACAAAAAAAAAAGCGCAAAGAGAACTTGCAGACCTGAGAAGTACAATGGCTGAAACGGGAAGTCCTCTACAGCACAGCCGCCCGCAGGCCCAAGTCGGCGGATGAAGCAGCAGGAACCGTAAGGACGGGGAGACGGGAATCAGTCTGGGGGTGCCAGGGCGGCTCAGCCAGCTGGGCGTCCGAGTCTTAAGATTTTGGATCCGATCATGGTCTCAGGGTGATGGGATGGAGCCCCACACTGGGAACCCCGCTCGATAGGGGGGTCTGCTTGAGACTCACCCTCTGCCCCTCCCCCCACACGTGCGCTCCCACACTCTCCCTCTCTCTAAAATAATCTTCAAAAAAAGGATTATATATAAAAGAAGATTCTGAACGACTTTATGTAAATAAAAACTAGTCAATTTAAATGAACGAATTCCTAAAAGACACAAATTACCAAAACTAACTTAAAAAGAAACAGGAAATCTGAGTAGACCTCAAACACAAGGAATTGAATTAGTAACTTAAAATTTCCCCACAAAGCAAAGTCCAAGCTCAGATGGCTTCACTGGAAAGTTCTGTCAAGTGTTTCAGGAAGAAACGATACGAATTTTACACGAACCATCAGAAACAGCAGCAGGGAGCACCTCCTCCCCGGCCCCCGGAAGCCCGTTTTACAGGAGCACCAGGGCAGATAGCACTGACAACCGTAAACAGACTCACAGACACCGGCGGGAAGGTCCTTAGCGAGCCGCCTACAGATCTGTGACCCCGAGTGGACGCCGTGCGGGGTTCAGGACAGGGATGCATGCAGGCTAGTCTTAACACCCAGAAAGCAAGTAATAAAAGACACCATATAAACTGAATGAAAGGAATGGAAAACAAACACGGTTACCTCAAAGACAGAACAAATATTTGCCAAAACACAACATCCCTTCCTGATCAAAGCTCTGTGAGCACACTACAGACAGACGGAATGTCTTCAGCCAACAAGGAGCCTCTCCGGAAAACGGGCAGCTGACACCCGAAGAGGGGATCTCAGTGAGCGGAACAAGACAGAGACGTGCGCCGCAGCGCTCCCGTCCCCCGCACTGATGGTTCCAGCCAGCGGAACAGAACGAGAAAAGGAAATCAGGAGCACACAGGTCAGTAAGGAAGAAGAAACACTGTCTTTCCTCACAGACATGATCCTGTGCGGAGACGGAAATCCTAAAGAATGTGCAAAAACTACTAGTACTAATAAACAAGTTCAACAGGTCACAGGATAAAGATCAATACATACAAATCAATTCCTCATTTCTAGCAACGAGCAATCCGAAAATAAAATAATTTCGTTCACAATAGGATCCGAAAGACTGAAATACTTAGAGAAAGTCAGACAAAAGTCCAAGACCTGCACACTGAAAACTATAAAAACACGTGACGAAGTGAACACATCACTACTAAACTGCCACCTTCGTGAAGCACACAGCTCAACACTGTTCAGGCGGTAATTCTCCCCAAACTGACCTGCAGATCCGATAAAAGCCCTGCCACAACTCCAGCAGGCTTGCTGCAGAAACTGACAAGCTGATCATCTATCATGTATCATACATCACACCTGGAATAGATGTGGAGGGGCACCCAGCTGGCTCAGGAGTGGGACACACAGCTCTTAGTCTTGAGGTTGTTGAGTTTGAGCCCTACGTGGGATACGGGGGTTACTTTTAAAAATTTTTAAATAAAGGAATAAAATATATATGAAAAAGATCCAAAGTAGTAAGCATGATTTTGACTAAACAAGAACAGGAAGACTAACATTACTCGACCTCAAGACTTACTATAAAGCTACAACAATCACGACAGTATAGTATTAGCGTAAGACACACATAAACAGAACGAAACAGGAAATCCAGAAATAAACCTTTACATCTGTGGCCAACTGATTTCTGACAGGCCCCAAAGCATTTCAGTGGAGGAAAGCAGAGCTTTCCAGCAAATGAGGTTTATAATGAATGGCTCTTCATCTGTGGCAAAATGAACTAAGATTCTCACATCTACACCATATACAAGTGAAATCTCAAAACGGACCAAAAATCTAAATAGGGCAGATAAATACAAGAGTTAGAGGGAAAAAAAGCAGAAAACTTCTGTGACCTTGGGCTTAGCAAAGATTTTTCAGATATAACACCAAAAGCATAATCCGTTTTTTAAAAGATAAAGCAGATATGATCAAAACTTTAAACACCTTGTTCTTAGAAGACACCAGAGTAAGACAGTGAAGACCAAACACCGCGAACATGTCTGTAAATGGCATCCCCACTGAGAAGCTTTTAGCCAGAACGTGTAGTTCTACAACTCACTAAGATGACAACTCAATTTAAAAACAGGTAAAAGATTTAAACAAATATTTTACACACACTATATATAAATATAATTAGTTAATATAAAAAGACATAAAAAGATGCTATCATCAGTCATTAAGGAAACACAAACCAAAACCACCTGAAAGCACAGGGCGACAGCACCGCACCTTTGGCAGGTGGGTCACAAGGAGGAAGCACACGGGATGCGGCAAGAGCAGAATGACCACAGACCGCAGGCGGGGACGTGACAGGGCACATGCTGTGGACCATGGTTAATTTCTTAAGAAATGAACTCATCATCCAACCTACCGACGATACTCGAAGATCTCTATCCCAAAGAACTGAAAGTAAGTGTTCACCCAGAGACCACACGACTCCGCAGGGTGGCGCCACTCAGCATAGCCCGACGCTGGCGACAGCCCCCACGCTTCATCCACAGGTGAATAACGGCGCGTGGCCCGCACAGACCCTGGATCATCACCCAGTAAGACAACAGAACGGATTACAACCACAGATGGGCTGCGAATATGTTATCCTAAGCAAGGGAAGCCAGATGAAAGCACCAGGACTCCATTTACATCAGGTTCTCAGGGAAGGCAAATCTCCAGAGACCAAGCCCGGAACCGTGGTAGCCAGGGGTGGGACCCGGAGATGCTTACAGCTTGGCAAGAATAACTTATGCTTTTTAAAACAGCCTTTTTGGGACGCCTGGGTGGCTCAGTCAGTTAAGCCTCTGCCTTCAGCTCAGGTCACGATCCCAGGGTCCTGGGATGGAGCCCCGCATCGGGCTCTGTTCAACAAGGGGCCTGCTTCTCCCCCCCCCCTGCTGTTCCCCCTGCTCCTGCTCGCACACTGTCTCTCACATAAATGTTTTTAAAAAACAGCTTTGTTGAGATATCATTCATTACTATTTATTACTGATTTATTAATCAGCTTTAAGTATATGATTCAGTAATTCTGGTAAATTTATGGGGTTGTGCAATCATCACCACAGTTTAGTTTTTAAAATACCTGAGCGAACTTTTGAGGATGATCAAAATGTTGTAAGACAGCGGTGGTCAGGGTTAGCACGACTCTACAAACGTACTCACTGCAGTCACTGACTTGTTCCGTAAAACCCCGCCCGGCTCAAGGCCTAACTGGTCAGGACCTGACCGCCCTCGCGGACAGGGGCCGTAGGCAGCGGAGCAGGGGTATCCATCACTGGTCCCTGCTTGCGCGAGGCAAGGTCCTGTGCTGCCGGGACTCAAGCTGTGTCGGGCAGGGGGCATCTGACCTGCTGGGGACATTCCACACCTTCCCATGTACATTTTGGGTGAATCTCTTTTAGTTTTAGAAGCACTTTTAGTGTTTTCTAGCATCGTTTCTGATCTGGGTGCCAGTGCCTTGGGCAAATACCCTGAGATGGTCTGAGCACTTCACCATATCGAACTTCAGGCAAAGTTCACAGAAAAATAGTTTTATGTAAAAAAGTGAAGAGAAAAAACTAAAATTACCTTTCTCAGAATTGCTAAGACAGCTTTGGATATTTAATACTATCTATCTACCATCTACCTATCTATTTGACAGAGAGCGAGCGAGACAGACAGCTAGAGAGGGAACACAAGCAGGGAGAGTTGGAGAGGGAGAAGCAGGCTCTCCATTGAGCAGAGAGCCCGATGCAGGGCTCGACTCCAGGACCCTGGGATCATGGTCTGAGCTGAAGGTGGATGCTTAATGACTGAGCCCCCCAGGCACCCCTATTTAACACCTTTTAAAAAGCGTACAACTTACCCTAGAAGTTTCTGACGAGCATTATCTTGTAACTGTGCAATTCTTTCTGGCCCAAGAAACTTGGATCCATTTGGTCCGTCACACACCAGCTTGTTAATAGCAGCCCTAAGAATATTGATCTGCAAATAAAGGACAACACACATATTCAGAGTCCTACTGCAACTGAATCCCATTCTATATTTATTTATTTTTTAGTTTTTATTTTTTTTTAAAGATTTTATTTATCTGACAGAGAGAAACACAGCCAGAGAGGGAACACAAGCAGGGGGAGTGAGAGAGGGAGAAGCAGGCTTCCCGCTGAGCACGGAGTGCAATGTGGGGCTCGATCCCAGGACTCTGGGATCATGATCTGAGCTGAAGGCAGTCGCTTAACGACTGAGCCACCCAGACGCCCCCCTCTCCCAGAGTTCATATTCTTATGACTATCATCAATATTGTTTCTGGGACAAATTATTAAAACAACACAAATAACATCAATAACTGTTACCCTGATTTAAGAAATAGTAGTAACAAACATAAAAATCAGCAAGAAAGGTTCAGAGAACTCACGGGGTCACATAGTTCAAAACCTGCCTACACCACACACACTCCTCTCACTTTGCAATGTCTTTGTCGAAGCCCGAGGAGTCCTCCCCCTCAGAGGTAGGACAAGCCATATTTTGTTACCAGTCTCTGTAACAGTTTTGTAATAAAACCCTCCATTCGGACTAATCTGAGATCCACAGCAGAGCTGCGAAGAGAAACCAGACAACGAAGTGGGCCGCAGGCCGGCCAGCAGGTGCTCAGACCGCCGGTCCGTGAGTCTCCCCGAGAAGCCCAGGCTCCGTCAGGCCTGACCTGGTTCCCGCGACCCAGGGGCCTCGATCCAGAGCAGTTTCTTAGCCTTTCCTTGTTTTTCGAGACCTTGACACTTCTCTCAAGAGTTCTGGGCAGATCTTTCCTGAGATGTCCCCAGTTTCGGCTTATATGCCATCTGCCAGGGTTAGACGGAGGGACTGGGTTTTGGGAGACCTCCCAGAGGTGAGTACCTTCTCCTGTCATCACAAGAGGGGGCGCTGTGTGTGCCAGCACCACGAGATCGCCGTGACGCCAGCCGTGAGCGCCCAGCCGAGATGCTGTCTGCCGGACTTCCAAACTGCCGAGTCTCTCCTCTCCCTTCCCCTCCTCCTCTGGTGCTTGGAAGCACATCCCTGAATCCAGCCCGCCCTCCAAGTGGCGTCTAGGGGGCAGATTAAGCTCTGCTTCCTGGAGAAAGTGTCTACAGGCACGCAAAATCGGTCTCTTCTTCCTCATTTATTAAATCATTTATTTATATCCTTGTGGACACACAGACCATCCACCATCACCTGACACTCCTGAGTAGCAGTCCGATACTACAGGAAGCTGTCCCATCTTTGGCCAGCAGCTCTTTGTCAGCCCCTACGTCCCTGACATGCCTATCCTCTTATTTTCCGGGCGCGTGGTTACTTTCCGGGGCTACAAGGAGCTCCAAGGCTCCTCCTCTGTTCTCGCAGCTCCAGCCCCAAGGAAAGCCATTTCTCCAAGGAGCCCTGGTTGCTTTCAATGGAAGGTCCTATCAGAAGGGTTAGTCTGGGTATCAGGTCTGTTCATGGCTAAGGGGGTGTCGCGGCTTCCAGGCCCTCGCAGGCTTCGCGACAGCTGTCTGTATGTGAGGCCGCCACGTACACAGTGCGCATCTGTGCGTGCATTACACAGGAATTCACAGCCCCGATGACTGTCTGGGTCACGCCGTGTCCCGTCCTGCCTGGTCCCACCTGCAGGCCCCTGGCCCGTCCCAGCCCGGCACCTCGGACAGCAGTTTCAGAGCCGCGCGGCCGGACCAAGGGGGGACCGGGCTTACAGGCAGCTGCCTGTCGGCAGCCCAGCGCTTTCCACAGCTCCTGCTCCTCCTCGTGCGACGACCCAACGTCTGTGTGTCGGTCCGGTCCATCCTGCACCCAGCACGCCTCCCCTTCATGAGGACCGGTCTGTGAGTGGACAGGCGCAGGCGGGCGGGCGTGCAGCCTGCACCAAGCACCCACAGAGTAGCCCCCCTCTCTGCCTGCTGTCCTCCCCAGAGTGTACCAGGTGAATGGGACCATAGAGCTTGCAGCCTCGAGCCCCGGCTTCTCTCCCATGGAGACAGGCACTTAACTCGAATCACGGCTCCTGCCCCGTACTGTACCGCGTGGCCATCGTGTGGCATCTTTGAGCATTCCCCTACTGAAAGACAGCTGAGTACTCCCAGTTTCCAGCCAGTATGAATTCTGAACGAAGCCATCAAGATTCACCTACGCATCTTACGTGAGTTCAGATCTCTTGGATAAATCCTCAGGCGTGGGATGCTTGGATCTCATGGTAGATGGGTTCATCTTTTACGAATCTTGTCTTCCACAACAGGAACTGCACTGTCTTGCCCCGGCGCCGGGCAGAGCCCCTGCTGCCCCATGTGCTCGTCAGCGCCCACTGCTGTCAGGTTCCGGACTGGAGCCACTGGGACAGGTACGCAGAGGAGTGTCGTCGTGGTCTAACTCGCATTTCCTAACCAACAGGACGTTGAGCATCTACTCGTGCTCACTGCTGTCCACAGTTTCATTCACCTTTTTCTTTTTATGACCAGATCTTAAAGGACAGAAGTCCTTTACCACAAAAATGACTGGCAAGTGTTTCCTCCCGTGAACAGCCTGTCCCTTCATCCTCCTGGCAGGCTCTCTGGCAGAGCCAAGTCTTGAATTCCGACAAAGTCCTGCTTCTCAATTCTCTCCTGACAGACTGTGCTGTTGGTGTTGCTCCTACACACTCGCCACAAACCCAACATCACACACACTTCCTCCTCTACTTCCCTCCTCAAGCTTTCTTGTTTCACACTTTACAGTCAGGCCTAGGATCCAAGCCGTGTCCCTAAACCCACGGCACCAACAAGGCGAAGAGCAGCTGAGTCGGGAGCACAGAAGGCTGACAAGCGCTCGGAGCAGTGGCTCCGGGGAGAAGGGCCACGCGCGCGGCCTCCCCTTGGCTCCGCCTTTTCCTCACGCCCTCCGACGCGGTGGTGCCCACCTCACCTACTCTGGGCAACTGCCAAGGACGAGGAGGCGTCTGGTACTCCACGGCAGTGCTGCGCAAACTGCCCGTGCTGAAGGACCAGCCGTCTCTCACTGTGTAAGATGCGATTAAACTGAATTACTACAAGAATGAAATAGAATACAAGCATATAAAATGCCAGCCCACATCTTTCATTATTAGATTCAAAAGCCATAAAATTACTTTGTCATCCTGCTTCCTAAGTTGCTGAGTGCTTGATCC
>PITA01015085.1:0-36335 GCA_004023965.1 Spilogale gracilis | reverse complement strand
TCCCAAGAGCACCATCTCGGTCAGAGACAGAAGTGAAAAGTGAAACAGGTGGGTGAAGGGAGAGTGAGCCCCTCTGGGACCAAAGCACCGTGTCAGACACCGCGCTCACTGTTAGATGGGCGTGGACAGGCCAGCCTTACCTCTACGACGTCCTCCACGTTGAACTGGACATCGAAGGCCAGCTCGATGTCGTGCTCTGGCAGTATAGGGGCCCCTGTAGTTGGGTTCCACCCCAAACCACAAAGGACTCCGGTGTAGCATTTCCCATCCCGATCAACCCTAAATGAAAAGTTTTTAGAAGAGTTAATACTTCAGAATTATTAAACCACTGTTTTAGCATCGAAGGGACTGGCGATGTGCTCACCCTGAGTTCTGCCGACCCTAGTACAGTACGGCAATTAATTTCATTTTTGCATTTTCTCTTCCAGTTTTTATAGTGGAAATAGAGTACACGTTATACAGTTATAATGACCGTAAATCCGTTTATTAATCCGTTTTTGAGGTTTCTGTTTCTCACTACGGCAGATAACAAACAATATTTTAGGGCATCAGTTTTTTCCCTACCTTTGAATTGTTCCCATGGGTTAAAATCTTTTTGTTATGGTTTATGTGGAAAAGGTTACACATATATATCTGTGGCTTGTGAAAGAAGTCTAGCACTTAGTAGAAGCTCAACAGATGCTTGTCCCACCTTCGTATCCTGAAGCAACCCTACACACAATACAAAGTCCTACATCCTTGTTTCACCAAAACCTGCCCACTCCTCTCCAGCGCCATGTCATGTCACTTACATATTCAAAGTTTCCCTAAATCTGATGACTTCTCCAGCCCCGCTGTGGGCCACCTGCCTGGTCCAAGCCCCTGCCACATCTCCCCTGGACTCACGCGACTATGTTCCGACGCACCTTTCCCACATCTACTCCTATCTCTCCGAATCAGGTTCCCACGCAGCCAAGAGTGTTAGTTTTCGAAACAAATCCAGTTCTCTTACCCCCTTGTGTAAGGGCTTCTGGTAGTTTCCTATAGCCTTCTGAGCAAAACCTGAGCTACTCTGAGCCACAGAGTGACCCTGTCTCTGCATCACTCCCCCATGTCATCTCAAACCACATTCTCCCCTCACAACCCCGTGCCAGGATGCACCTGGCTTCCCTAGGGGCCTGGCCTGATCAGTCTCCTTTCTCCCCTTGCCATGCTCCAGAGCCCTCTGTCCCCAGGTTCCTTCTCCTGTCTGAGGCATTAGTTTAAATGCTAGCACCACAGCCCAGAACAGGATCAACAAATAATTACAAAATGAATGAATAGATATTAACTTAATACCTTTTAAAATACTTTGCTAATTTTCTTTGACTCTTAACTCAGACCTTTTCCCATAACCTGGATCAATAAAGTTTTATAATTATAAAATAATAAATTATAAAAATAATCCAGGGAAAAACAGAGCTTTCTTTTTAGCTCTAAATATAAACCTACACGAACACACACACTTCTTTTTCATGCTCATGAAAATGAAAGAGAACCCCATTATAAGTGCCCTCAAAGAAGAGCGCCAGGGTTGAGCCTTAGAAATTAGGAGCTGAGCATCTGCCTTACAAACCAGCCGCAAAGGGTGTCTGTGAATTGTGCGGTCCCCACGTCATTTTTGATAGAACACAATCTGCTATTATTTCAATTTCTAGAGAATCTTTCCAGGAACGACGTAACAGCCCCGGGTCACCAACAGTAAGGTGAATGACACGCCATGTCACGTGCACCTCACTAATGGCTGCTCACACCCACATGGGTCCCCCCACACGTGCTAACGCATGCTCATCAGTAAGGACAGTCCCAAAAGATTCAGCCTTGAACCGACCTACACCAGGCTTGTAATTCTCTGCTCATCGGCTCTAAACCTTCAGTCAGTAAAAGCTAACCAAGCCAATGGCTTTAATTCTTTCCTGGGGATCCTAAAAACTCATGGGAACCTAGTAGTAATGAGGACCACAAAAATATTTTTCCTTCCTTTATCATACACATTTTAAACGGTGACAAAGAACTGCCAAAACCAGGGAACGAAAGCCAAGTGTGTCCCATGAAGACACGGCCCAGGGCATGCCGGAGACGACTTACATAAAGGAACTCAAGCTTCCATAAGCTGGCAACGCCATGTGTGGAAGGGCTAACCTCTTCCGACAAGGAGCTCTACAGTAAGTACAACAGGAGAGCAACTCGCACTGTAAGCTGATCATCTAGAACCGCCCACACAAGCCAAAGGAGGACATGCGCTCCCTCAAGACTTAAACGTGAGTCACCCAGCGCCTTCCTACAGAGCAGCTCCTCCGTACCCTGCAGGGTGCACTGTACCCGCCTACAACGTTCAGCGGGCCCTTGCACAACATGGGTTTAAACTGCACAGCTCCACTTAGATGTGCTTTCAATGAGTACGTTGGGAAATTTCTGAAAATTGGTGAAAAATATTTCTTTTCTCTAGCTCACTTGATCACAGGAATGCATGGAACACACATGGAACACACACTATGGGTTCGCTGACTGTCGGTTATCAGTACGGCTTCCCCTTAGCAGCAGACTCCGTGGCTGATGACCCTCTTGTCGACAGCTTGTGTGTCGAGCTGACATGTCGACAACTGCATGTGTCAAAGTCAACTGGCCTTTTCACACCGTGCTGAGGGAGGTTCCCCAGGAAGGACGCGCCCTCACATGCTGCCTGCAGCCGCCGGAGCAGGATGGCCCCCTCCCAGCACCAAGCTCCTGGAGAGTGCTGCCTGCCCCAGTGTGCACTCAGGGAGCCCACACCCCCACCTCCCCAGCAAGCCTGCGAGCTGCCGACAGCCCCTCCCTGCAGACAGGGAAAGCTCTGAGGCGGAGACCCTGCCCTGGGGCTGGCGGCACGGGACAAGCCAGAGAGCTGGCCTGGTGCACCCGCTGCCACAGCCTTCCCATCGCCCCGAGACTGCCCCTCTTACCACATATTCCCATCACCTCACACTTCCAGTACTTAAAGCCACCTCTGCACCATTTTCAAGTTTTCTAAGGTGTTTCAAAACATAAGAGCCAGACCAATATTTTTTTAAAGAGCAGTACGTGACTACACAGCAAACACTCTGGACAGCATGTCACCGGAGAGAAGGTGGCACACTGTACAGATACTGAGCTCGGGAGCCCCCTCCTACGTGTCGTTCTCACAGTGGAAAGCAGACACTTTTCAGTGACAGGCGCAGCCTGTGGTCCCATAGCCTGGGTCTGGGTGGGACAGGGCACTTCTGAGGCTAGTCCTAGGAGGACACAGCTTCCGCCAGCTCGCTCTCAGGACGCCGACCTGGGGCACCGAGCCACCATGCTTGAGGAAGCCGAAGTGGGCCCACCCAGACCCCCCCACGGAGGCCCTCATGAGCCTCGGGAGCAGAAGCAATCAGCGGACGTGTGAACAGAGAAGGCGTGACTTTGAGCCCTGCACCGACAGGGCGCCCTGTTGAAGACCCAGATGCTGAGGAGCAGAGCGCAGCTGTCGGGGGGGCATCTGAGCTCCTCGCACAGCACCAAAAGCGCTGTTGTGAGTGACTGCCACGCCACCAAAGTGGGACAAATATTAACGAAGTCAAAGTTCCCTTTGAATCCACTCCCGCTGATTTTTAACAGCTTGGCCCAGTGGGCCATTCTGCTGTTTCAGAGGATTCTACCTCCCTGGCTTCTGAGGCCGCAGTGCTGCCCTGAAGGAGGCACCAGAACGGCCAGGCCAAGCCCCTTGGGGTGCCCTCCCCACCCCCCTCACCCCCCTGCAAGACCTGAGCCCCAGCAGTGAGACCCCGCTGGGGAGGTGAGGATGGCGCGCCATGGCTGCACCCCGCAGCACTTGCTCTCCGACCGCTGCCCTTCCCGCGGGCGCCGGGCTCGCTACTCGGGCGCATCTCCCTCCCGTGGGGGACAACGGCACTGAGGGCCCCCGAAGCAGACGCGAGCGAACGTTCAGGGAAGCACGTTGGGGAAGGGGCTGTGGGAGCAGCAGGAGAGGTAAAGCCCACGGGGGGCCAGGGCACCGAAGGGCTGCTGGAGGCAACAGTGACAGGAAACACATGTCGTCCATGCCCCCCCACCCCCCCAGTGAGAGGTGCAGAGGGAATGGCGGCGGGTCAACACTCCCCAGGTGCCGGACAGGGGACCGTGGCCTCCCGCAGCCCCTACCCCGCTGCTGCTGACCATGTGCTGGAGGCGGCAGAATTTCCTTCTGGTCTCCAGCTGCGACCACTTTTGACAGGACAGTCACGGAACTGACCCAGAGGCTGGGGGCTCTGTGCTGGAAGAGTGGCCTGCCAGCCCCAGCTGCCCTGGGGCCGTGCCCGGGAGGGAGAGCCGCTGGGGTCCAGGCCTCGGTGACAGCAGTGAGCTTGTCCACATCGACCCCTTTCCCTCCAGAGCTCCTCAGATAATGGCCCCAACTGGCTCACCAGATCAGAGAATCAGAGACCTCACCCAGCTACTCGGAGGCCGGCCTGCGACAACAAGGCGCCTGGCCCCATCCCCACCGAGAAAGCCTGGCCACTCCGCGAGAAAGCCTGTGCGCCTGGCCACTCCGCGTCCCCGACAGAAATGACCCACTGGCTCGTTTACACTAAGATCAACAAAAGGAATACAGAGTATCAGCTTGGTGGGAAGCACTCCTCCTGCTTCTATGTAACCTTCTCCTGGTAAGCTTGTTTTGTTCTAGAAACAGGACATTGTCAATACCTACTATTCCCAAGTTTTTTGTGTGTCTCTATAACACACCGTGTCACACATACCCTCCAAGCAGGACCTTAGCCTGATGAAAGAAGCAAGGAGAGCATCAGGAGCAGTCGGTGAGGAACTCCAGGGCTCCCACAGTCACTAACTCCCTACCTCCACACAGTAGCGTTCCTCCTTGTTAGATAATCACATAACGCACTGTTTTTACAGGTTCGTCTCCCCTGTGAGGACTCAGAAGACAAACATCACCAAGATATTTATTTACCACATCATTGTTGCAAAATGAGAGAGAAGGCCACTTTCAACATTCAAAGGCATATTAAATCCTTTCAGGACAAGAGTGGGTCAAAAACAAATGCACATTTAAGTAAAGGCAGTGTCTAGGAAAGCCATTCTATGTCCACTCAGTGCATATGATGCAATTTTATCTTAACATCTTATTAAATATTCTACTTATTCTATCATTCTATTCTATTTAGTACACATTCTATTTTAATAATTTCTATTTTAATAGATATTTACGAAGTTATAATAATATGAAAACGTTTGTGTTTGTGGAAAAGATGTAGTATAACAAAAACCTGAAAACAAAAACTTATGTAATAATCTTGCAAATATATACACTAAATGTTTAAAAACGATTGGATTTCTTCCCATTCAACTTTCCAGATTTTTCTAAGTAGCATATACTTTCAGTGCAAAAAAAGAACATACACAATCGTTTTCTACCCCGAAAACCACTATTTGGGACCATGCTCACAGACTCTGAGGGGGCTGTGTGGCGAAAGGGCCACACAGGGTTGGGCCGCCAGCCACCTGCCGTCCCCGCCAGCCACGTGTCTCCTTGGGGGCTTACAGCTTCCTCGAGACCAGACCTATTTCTCTCAGTAGTGGCTGCCCCTCTGCAGAAGCTAGCCAGCACTTCCCCAGGGATAAATGCTCTGCTCACGGTGAATGTCAAAGACCCCACGATGCGGCTGTCCCCACGGTAAGGACGCTGTCGAGACTCTATTCCTGCTCACAGTTCCCTTTTGCTAAAGCCTTCAGGACAAATCCCTGTCATCTCGGGACCAAAAAGAGCTACAACCAGCAAAGCGGTGTGCCTTCTCATCCCCCAGTTACCGTGGCCAGTGGGACTGACAGGGCACCCTGCTAACAACTGGGGGGGGGGAGCAGCAAGAAAACAGAGCGCCACCTTCACGGCCCCGTAACAACAGGCCAGCCATCTGCAGGCTGTTCATCCTGCGCTGCTCCCAGCTCCTTGTTTTCACCCTCCAGCCCCCACGATACCGTCTGTGTGGGGACCACGTCCGGGCGCGGGTGTGTCGGGGACAGTAACGGTGCCCCACCCACGCTGAAGCCCGGCACAGCTCCACAGTAGCCACCAGGGCCATGGCCAGGCGTTCCCTAAGCGTCTCCTCTCCCAAAGAGACCGGACAGACGACGAACCTTAGCTCCATCACGGGTGCGAAGAGCGCGCTGAGCAGAGCCGGGAGGCCGGGAACGTGCGGGAGCAGAGAGGTCTCTCTCAGCAACATGGTGGACCCTGTCGGACAGCCAGCAAGGGCGAGGTCAGGCAGGGGCTCTGCTCTGCAGGACGCTGCCCGCCCCCCGCCCGGCGCACTCCCCTGTCCCTGGGGGGACGGCCCGCAGCCCAGTGCCCCTGGGAGCCCAAGCCCAGGGGGCCTGCAGCTTCCGTCCGGCCAGCACGCTGTAACCCTCGTGCTGTCAGGGACAACATCTGTGTGGTTAGCCTTCTCTTCCCTTTCATCAGGCCTTCGGGTTCGTCCCAGAGCCCAGAAGCTGGACTCGTTCTACTCGGCAGACAAGCGTGACGGAACGAAGGAGCATTCAGGGCATCGATACCCACGCCCTTGCACAGAAGGCAGTGATGTGCTCCGTTTCTTATGCTCATCAGCCCATGCACCCAGAAAATGGCCAGAAAACACAGCACAGGCACAGAAACGAGTTTTCTCCTTACAGGACAAATCACTCCTAGTAACGGAGGAGAGGGAGGGGCGCAGACAGATGATGAGGGAACATGCCCCCGACCCACCAGTCGCGTTGACGGAAAGGGAAGCTGCAACCAGCATCCTCTGATGAAGATCCTCAGGGGCGTCACTGATGATCACAGAGTTGATGCTCTCCTTCTCGATCCAAACACACCTGAGAGGGGCATCGCCAGGGGATGGAGGCTGACGCACCCGGCAGGCAACATGCTGCGTTTGACCCCCCAGCTAACACGTTAAAGGCACGGTCACATATGCAAGCGCAGCGCTCAACAGGTGAGAGCTGTTCGGCAACCCAGGGTCCTTCGTGCCTCCCCTCTTCCTCCAGGACCGCCCCTTCTCCACCCTCATTTCTCAGCTGCTCCTGGGCCTGGAGCGCCACTCACGCTCTGCCCCAGGTTCCCGGTGCCGTACTCCCAACCTGGCGGGCAGGCCACCCCTGCCCCCTACACTTCTCAGCAGAGGCCCCGCGGCCACCCAGGAAGGGCGTCCTCCCCTCCTCCCCTTCCTACATCACTGAGTCTAATCACAGGTCCATCTGTGGACTCCACAGCCGAAGCTCTCATAAAGCGGTCTGTTTGTGCACCTCCTGCCCCTGGGCTCAGCGTGGTCCCCACGTACCCAGCCAGGATTAGAGCAGTGACCAGCCTCAGAAGCATGCTCCTACCCTGAGCCTTCTACCCCCAAATCCAACACAATCTTCACCCTGGGCTCTGCACGCCTTAAACTGCCTACAGACCACATGCAAATCTTATGAAAATGCAGGTGCTCTACAAAGGGGCCCGAGCTCTACCTTTCTGACGAACTCCAAGAGATTCCTATCCTAGAGCATTCGCCTTGGAGCCAAAACGATCGTGTAAAATACACATCAGGCTTTCCAATGGTCTTCAGAGGAAGTCTGCATCTTGCTTAGGGAGCCCGTCCCCAACTGCCACAGCTCTGCAGCCCTCTGCTTGCACCTGGTCTCCAATCTCTCTAAGCTCATTCTCAAGAGCGAAGTGAAACGGAAGCCAAGGCCCACCCTGAGGAAGGCCCTCCTGTGGGCCCTCACCTCCCTGCTCATTGACCTTAGCCAGCTCCTCTGCATATCTCAGGTCTCTCTGGAAACCTCCATGGCCTTTCACGGCCTGAGTGTTCTCGGGGGTCCCTCAAGGTGCTTTCACAATGTCCTATAGCACCTTTCATAATGTTCAAGAGCCTCAACAACCCTTCTTCTGAGGACCCATTTTCGCTTGCATGCCATCCACACAGGGTACACAACTTTAGGGGTCACGCTGAGCCTATTCTGTTCCCACTGTTGTCCCCTCAAACCATACACTGCTCCCGGAACACAGCAGGCATTCACAGGTTTGCTGAATGAAAAACAATTATAATAAGAACAGAAAAAATGAGGTCCCTGTTGGAAGATACTCAAGAATGTCTTACACAGAATGAGGATCTCAGATTTGGAGCTAGGAGAGGAATGAGAAGGAGCTGGAAAAGAAAACATTCCAAGAGTTTAAAGAAAGATTAGTTCCTGTTAAGCTCTGTAAACAGAGGAGCAGAGAAAAACAAAGTCCATGGGGCACCTCAGTTAACCCTACCTGAACTTGGATATTCTGGTCAAACTATGACACTTCAGTTCATAAGGGTTAAAAGGCCCATGAAGTACTGCCTGTAGATCAAAAAAACAAAACAAACAAAAAAACCCACGCAAAATGTTACCAATAGGCAAGTGATCACTTAATATACATTTAAAAGTCCAAAAGTTAGCTCATGTTCTGAAGAACAAAACATCTACACCTTAGTTATAACATCTTCAGGGAAACAAAATGCCTTATGGTGTTCTTCTGGGATGTAGTGATCCTTGCCGTCCTTCCACTAACTCCCCTCGACAGACATACTTAAAGAAGAGTTTGGCCAAAAAAAGGAAATACTGCCCATACCTTCAGTACCAGTGTTGTTCTTCTCACTGCCTCAAACTAATCCGACTGCGTGGACAGCACTGAGAGCACAGGGCCACGGGCTGCGGTGGAGAGAGGGGGCCCCCAACCAGGGGGGCGGGCACACAGCAGCCTCTTCTCAGAAAGAGGCAGGTGCCCTGACTCCACTGCCCAAAGGGGCTGGGCCGCCTCCCGGGCTGGGCTGCCCCCTCGGTGGGCCTGGCTCTCCACAGCCCGCACACTGCTTCCTTCAACTGAGTAAACGAGCACAGGTTGGTCGTGGAAAGGCTGGTTTAAACAGAAGACTAGCCTAAGCATTTCTCTACACGGGTCCCCAGGTTTCCACCTAAGACAGGCACCATTGTGAAAAAAGTACCAACACTGAAAACCAGGAAAGAAAAGCCCATCGTAATTACTAGTTTTGACTCAGCATATAAATGTAAAAGGATTTCAGGTTTTAAATTGTATTTTAAACCAGCTCTCATACATTACCTTGCAGTTGGGGGAACCCAGTTTATTAGAAGAAAAGCTCTCCAACAAAATCCGGATCAGGTACTTTTCATCATCCTTCACAGGAGACGATGTAGACAAGTCTGCCGTGTTTTCTACAGACTTGGAGAAGAGACTCTTGAGAGCTTCGTGGCTTTGCTGAGCAGAATAAGCAAAGTTCATTTTGCTAAGAAGAAAAACTGTATTAAAAGTAAAAGTACTTTACTCCAAAAAAAAAAAAAGTACTTTACTCCAAACTAATCAAAATATTTTACAGACATGACCTTATTCTTATCTGATTACTAGGTCACTACGATCAGAAGAAAACTTATCAAATAAGTACATTTTAAAAATCAAACAAAAGAAATAGGATAGAATTCATTTAAGGCTCAATTCACCAGGGCGCCTGGGTGGCTCAACTGGCTAATTGGTTAAGCATCCGCCTTGAGCTCAGGCCTCAGGGTCCTGGGATCGAGTCCCATGTTGGGCGCCCTGCTCCACAGGGAGTCTGCTGCTCCCTCTGCCTCTGCCTCCCTCCGTGGCTTGTGTGCTCTCCCTTGCTCATCAAAGAAATAAAAAATCTTTTTAAAAAAGGCTCAACTCACCAGCCTTTACTGCCTTTCAGTCATCACAGATTTGAAGAGAGTGAAAAACAGCTCTTAAAAAGAACCTTCTACACACAGAACTTGTGCTCCACACCAGAACACTACTGGAGCCCCAAACCCTTTCCCACACCTGGGAACGCACGTCCAGCAGCTCTCTGGCTTCTGCTCTGTTGCCCGTTTCCCCTTTCCCTAAACCCAGCCCCCTTCACCGTCAGAAACTACAGGACAATAAACGGCCTTCAACATCTCACTCCCAGGCTGCATCTCTGAAACCTTCAAGGAAAAACAGCTGCAGAACAGATTTTGAAAGAAAGAGCTGAAAATCATTTTGAAATATTTGAAATACTTGAAACTAATGTCTTATGAATTGCTTTCATTAGGGAGCTAAATCTTGGAATTATTATAGGAAAAACAACTCCCCAAACAGAGAAAATTTTGACATTTTCATCTAAGAAAAAAATAGCCTAATAAAAGGAAACTAACAAAAGCAATGCCCAGTCACCAACATTTATTGTCAAAGCAACCTAGAAGGCATTTAAACTGGACCACAAACACGACCTAGGTCCTGGGCCATCGGCACCCTGGGAGGACAACGGCCCCCCACTGCCCCACTGCCCCTCACACGCGCACACGGCCCCTCGCACTCTGACGACAAGGACGAAGGCGCGTACCTTGGACTCATAGGGCTCGTCCGCGAGCTCGGCGTAGCCCTCCCCGACGAGGATGTCCCGCACGCTGACGGCGTCGCAGGCCCCTGCAGGGCGGTACACGTCCACGTGCAAGACGCTGTGCACCACGGAGAAGACCCGGACGAGGAGGGCGCACCCGCTCACCAGGGAGGCGAACCGCTGGCTGGCGCCACCGCTCCAGTGCTCGCCACACACCAGACACTTGGCCGAGGGGCGCATCTTGCAAATCTTGAATTCCAGCGCCTACAGGACAGAAGAGCATAACTGAACCAGCTTTATAAACGAGTGGAACGCTCAACCCAAATGCTGCTGGAATGCGGCCCTGGACGTGGGTCCTTGCCAATGTTCTCATAAAAATCCTACTAAAAGCAACTGCAGCCCATTAGCAGATGAGTGGATAAGGAAGACGCGGTGCGGACACACAGCGAACGTGACGCAGCCCTCAGAAAGGCTGTGATCTCGCCCACTGTGGGACAGAGCTGGACAGCAGCATGCTAAGTGAAGTCAGAGAAAGACCAGCACCACATGGTTTCCCTTACAAGTGGAATCTAAAAAACAAAAGAAATAAACAAAAAGCAGAGACAGACCCAAAAACAAAGTGGGCTGCCAGAGGGGAGGGGATAGAGGGTGGGCAAAACGGGTGGACAGGCGTAGGGAAGACAGGCCTCCAGCCACGGAGCCAACAGGCCGCGGGGCTACGGAGGGGGCCCGCGGCCGAGGACCGCACTCAGTGCCGCCGCGCTGCTGACATGGGTCGCGGCGGCAGCTGGGCCTGTGCGGGCGCACCACAAGCGACGGGGCTGTGGACCGGCCGTGCTGTGTCGCCGAAACTGACGTCCGATGCTGTGTCAGCCGTGACAAGTAAGAGATTCTATGTATTTAAAAAAACAACTGGGGGAGGAGATTTCAAAGTGAGGATTTCATAGGTAAAGAAACTGGACCATTGCTTTTCAACCCAGACAAGAGTTTGGAATGCCTTGTGGACTGTTTCCATGCTGACAGAGGGCACACGGGTACACCGAGCCCACCCAAGTTCTGGCTGTTTACAACACAACCAACAACCTCAGAAGCAGCATCGGAAATTAAATTCACTTAAACAGCTACCTGTCGCTAAGTGTGAAACCACCCTCCATGTATTTTTCACTCACTCCACAAACAATACGGACAAAAATACCTGTGACCACACCTTTTTGGAAAAACGCAGAAATCAAAATTGGCCTGTGCGACCATCACAGGCCCTCCCCCTCTGAGACCGGGGCCCCGTCTGTGGAATGAGGGCGGCCACGGGACCTCCAGAACCCCTTCTAACTTCCACATTCACAGACGCCCTACCTTACCTGAAACGGGAGTTCAAGGAGTTGACAGGGAATCTCCATTAAAAGATCCAGATCTACGTGAGCTCTATTACCATAGTCCACAAAGAACACCTAGAGCACCAGGAGAGGACACACGTTAGTACGGGGTCAGCCCCTGCACGCCCCGGCCAGCAGCCCCCCACAGTCTAGCAGTCTTACCCAGGAGCTGAAATCCCCAGAGCACTGAGGGAGATGCCTTTTTACAAGATGACTTTTTTTTTTTTTAAAGATTGTATTTATTTGACAGAGAGAAACACAGCCAAAGAGGGAACACAAGCAGGGGGAGTGAGAGAGGGAGAAGCAGGCCTCCCGCCGAGCGGGGAGCCCGATGTGGGGCTCGATCCCGGGTCTCCGGGATCATGACCTGAGCCGAAGGCAGTCGCTTAACCAACTGAGCCACCCAGGCGCCCCACAAGATGACTTTTCTAATGGAAATGATTCCACTTAAATTGGAAAAGGCTTCCTGTAAAGTGCTATAAGTTGTCTCATTTCCCTCTGAGCGCTCAGTTACAGAGAATCCCGTACCTCGGCAGAATTCCCAGACACGTAGAGAATCTGAGCTCTGAAGTAGCTTTCTTTCTCCACATCAGCGAACGGCGCCAGACAGACCAAGTCTGGGTGAGGGTGCACAGGTAAGGGCACCAAGTCCAGCTGGTTTATTTCAGCCGTAAGCTTTTTCAGAATCCCTGAGTTTTTCTCATCAATCCTATATCCCCAAAAGTGTCCCACCTCAACGACCTAAAAAAGGAGGAAAAGGAGCAGAGATGAAATCTAGAACGGATTTCTACGTCCAGGTTACCATAAGCTCACACCACAGAGCTGACATGCGATACCACACTTTACAAACTAGATTCCCCGGAACTTGAGTAATTCTACAGGCTTTTAACAGATGCCTGCAAACAAGGGGGCTCCCTGGTCCCCTACAGTAAGGAAACGTGCCCCAGACCCCTCTCTCGGAGGTACGAGACTCGCCAGCCCATGAACACATGACAGGCTCTGAAGGGGCACAGAAGGCCGCGCTGTCAGACTCGCGATGGGCGCTGGGGGGGGGGGGGAGGCGGGGAGCCCAGCGCACAGACTGCAGGCGTGCTCGCGGACAGGGAGGGCAGGCCTGGTGTGAACGCAGTGGGAGAAAAAGGAACGGGTGTTCCATGGAAAAGGGCCTCACGGAGCCCTCCCTGCTGGGCCGCCAGTTGCAGCTTCCCAGCTGGCCCGGAGCCCCAGCTCCTGGGGAAGTCACGGATTTACCAGGAAGCAGGTATGGATTTCCACGGACGGTTTATCTGAAGTAAAAGCCAACGCCTTAAAGAGTAATAAGGATGCTGACGCGGGCTTTGCTGACATAGACTGAACCCCACAGCCATACGCCGCCATGCCACTTAAACGTTCACGTGTGCCACGCTGCCGAAAACCATGTTTCAGCACTTTAAACAGTACCTAACACTTTAAAAACTACCTTTGATTCTAGAAGGAGTATTTGTGTTTCATTTTGTGTTGCAGCCACAACATTTCAATTTAACAAGTGTAGGAATTCAAACCCACCCGCACTGGCTCGCTCGCTCGCTAAGGCACAGAGGCTCTGTGTGTGAGCATGTGCTCGCGCCCCGTCTCTTGTCCACACATGACAGTTCTACGTTAAGACGACAGAAAAGCTCCAGTGACTCAAGCACATCCCCTCACCTCCGTGACATCAATCGTTAGCAGGAGGTCTGTGATTGTCCGGGACCTGTCCAATGCACTCAGTGAGACTTGCACGGGGTCCACTGTCTGCTTCTGGAAGTCCACATTCACCCTAGGTATGTGATGTAAAACAACAAAGAAAACATGCTTACTCACGAATGTGAAGTCACTGCTCCAACGATTCCATTGCTTACACAAGAAAAGAATGTTTTAAGGAAATACCTAGCCTGGAGAGGACGAATTTGATTTCACCTCAAGTATGAGTGTCCACAATGGCTTCCTGAGCTCCCCCAAAGGTCTGGGCACCCCAAGCGTTACACACTACCCTGCAACAATGGATTCTAAAGGTCAAGACTCTGACAGAAGACTGTCCTCTAAGGCTATACATTCTAAATCTAAGACCAGCAATGTCTCCTACTTTCTGGTTTCCGAGGGGACCTAGATCTTTCTGCAAGTACCCGAAGCCATGCCCAGTTGAACGCGGTCAGAAAAGACGGACATGATTTTCTAATAAACCAAGGAGTTACCCTTCATCTCCTCAAACACTGAGATAGTAAATGCTCAGGTTGGAGGATGTGAAATACAAATTTGATAAAAACAAGATGCCCCTCTCCTAAGGCTTTTACTCTCAGGTGAAGAGGAAGAATTACACAAGAGATCCTGACCCAACTTCCAGATCCATTTCTGAACTAGGAATGACTCAGGCAAAGCTACCAGCAGGAAGGTTCCTCCCTGTGTTACAGACCTAACCCTCTGTACCCCCAGAGTCTCAGAATCGAAACCTCCCTCACTGGATCACACTCAATGGGACGTATCTCCCTTTCTCACCAATTCCCCCAAATTCCTGTCAAGTTCCTCATGGAATTAAAAAGATCACAAATAAAAAAGAACGACTGAGAATTCCTACACATGGTACTCAGAAAGTGTTACCAAAAGCAAGGAAATCCATTATAAATCCTGAAGGGTGATTTAATTTGGTCCAAGAAAAGAAAATCCACACACCCAATGACAGCAGGGCCGGCCACACAGGCAGCCCAGCCTTCCTGCTCCCCCACAAGGAAGGGGCGGCTCGTGCGGGCAGCCCAGGCGCTCCCCACTGCGTCTCTGGTGGGTCCCACCATCTGCTCCGCTGAGAACAGAAATCCTCTGCTGTGCTTAAACAAAGGAAATGAGGAACTCTGAGGATGAAGAAAGGAAATTCATATGAGGTCTAATCCCTACTGTTTAAACTGAGACTACTTACAAGATTCCACTCAATCTTCTCAACAACCTCATACAATAGGTACCATTATCTATTAAACAGAAACAACTCAACAGGAAAAACAAAGTTTTTAATGGCCAAAAGACCTGAATAGTGATTTCTCCAAAGAAGATACACAAAAGGCAAGCAGGTATATGAAAAGATACTCAGTATCAGCAGTCATCAGGGAAATGCAAATAAGAACGCCACCAAGATATCAGCCCATGCCTGTCAGAGTGGCTGTCATCAGAAAGACAGATGTTGGCATGGACACAGAAGAGGCGACCCTGTGCACTGGTGGGACTGTACATGGTACAGCCACTGTGGAATGTAACACGCACAACCCTGAATAAAGTAAAAGGAGAACCACCACATGATGCAGCAACTCTACCGGGTATATATCTAAAGGTAACAAAAACACCACCTCAAAAAGACACCTGCACCCCGTGTTCATAGCAGCATTATGTACAACAGCCAAGACATGGGAACAAACTGAGTGTCCACTGGACGAATGGATAAAGAAGTTGTGGTATATATATGCAGTGGAATATTACTCAGCCATAAAAAACAAGGAAATAGTACCATTTGCAACAACATGGATAGATCTCGAAGGCAATATGCTAAGTGAAATAAGTCAAAGACGAACGCTTACATGTGGGATCTACTTTAAAAAAAAAAAAAAAAAAAAAAAACAAGGGCGCCTGAGTGGCTTAGTTGGTTAAGCGACTGCCTTCGGCTCAGGTCATGATCCTGGAGACCCAGGATCAAGCCCCACATCGGGCTCCCTGCTCGGTGGGAAGCCTGCTTCTCCCTCTCTCACTCCCCCTGCTTGTGTTCCCTCTCTCGCTGTGTTTCTCTGTCAAGTAAATAAAATCTTTAAAAAAAAAATTTTTTTTAAACAAACAAACAAAAAAAATCTCAGAGCAAAAGAGATCACACTTGTGGTACCAGAGGTGGAGGGTGGGAAAAGGGGGCACAGGAGGGAGATGCTCAAAAGATAGAAACCTCCAGTTCTCTGGTGAATAAGTCCTAGGGACAGACTGTGCAACACGGTCCCTTCCACCAACACTGCTGTAAGACAAACAGGAAAATCATTAGGAGAAGAGATCTTAAGAGTCCTCATTGCTTGGAGAAGTTTCTATGTTAGTGGAACGTACTATGGTAGTCATTTCACAGAGTACAAAAATGAAACTGTCTCCCTGAATGCCTTAAATTTTCACAGCAATGGATGGCAATTATTTTGCAATAAAACTGGGAAAAACAAACAGATGAAAAAAGCACCAAGGTTCCGAGAGATCAAAAATGTGCCCAAGTACACACAGCCAGGAGATGAGGAAGCCAGGACTCTGGCCACAAAGCCAGTGCTGCTAGTGTGAGCGTGGTTCATGTAAACAAGAGCCTCTGAAACCTGAAAGCAGGTGGACAGAGTCCTGTGCGGCCGCCCTCAGAAATACCTGGTGTTCCTGAGCTTCGAGACAGCCCCGCCTTGCACCTTCCCTTCAATCTCCTCCGCAGAGTGCACGCTCAGTTCAAGGGAGACTTTCAGCTGAGACATCTTAACGGCCATATACACGGCAGGGAGAGTTTTAAACCTCTCTGTTGGGTTACGGGAAAACTCCACAAAGGCTCTGCTCCACAAATGAAAAAAAAAAGTTAGTTTATCAGGCATAAAAGAGGAACTAAGTGCATATTAGTTTCTCTCAAGAGTAGATGGAAATTTGTAGCTCTATCTCCCCTTGAAACACCAGTAACTCTTCATTCTATAATTAACCAAGAAGTGTTTCCTTAAATGAAAAGTATTTACTTGAGAAATAAGCTATAATGTATATAATACATAATAATGTATCATAAATTATATTATATATATTACACATAACGGCGTACCATTAAAGTAAAACCAGGTGTCGACCCCACTGCGTGACTCGGATGACGCCGAGTAAACACCAAACACTAATGACATTTTCAGCTACCAAATCTTAATTCTCAAAATGAACACAGAATGACAACGTTTTGAGTTTTGGAGGGTTTTGTACTTTACTGTAAAATAAAACACAGGTAAGATAAAATCACAGAAATGAGCAGGTCAGCGGTCCGTGCGGTCTCCCTCCACAAACATCACCAAGTTTACCACCCAGTCACGCAGACGAACGCCCCACCTCCCCTCGCACATCCCCGGAGGCCCCTTGCATCCCTTTCTCTGGGGGATGAGGACCAAGCAGGCACTCAGGGTATCTGCTGGGCGTTTCCTGGCATAAGGAAAGCAAGCTTCGAGTTCACATTTGCTTGTACACGAACGCCCTTGGTTCAAAACATCATGTTCACGTAAACAGGCCCGTGACCCCAACAAGTCCCGTCATGGAGACAGTAACCTGAGCCCTGAAAGGACACATCCCCACCTGGTGAAGAGTGTCAAGCAGGTCAGTCAGCCCCTAAACTGGGCCGACCTGTGCAGGGGCGTCCCTGTACCTAGCTTCTCTACAGGGACCACTCAGTGGCTCTCCTCTGACCTCCACCCTCCTGAAAGCAGCCCCCTGGCGGACTCCCCGCTGAGCACACCATGTTCCCCCAGGCCTGTGTCCAATTCGCTCACCCCCAGTCCTGGCAGCCTTCTCTCGGACAGGAAGTGCAGGAAACAAACACAGAATCCAAGCAAGTGATGAGGACAGCGGGAGCCCGGACTGCAGGCCCCTCAGCCCATCAGAGAACACCCACCCATACTGGGACCTCTGCCAGCATAAATGGACTTCCAGTGCTCAAGGAGAACTTCGCTGAGAGTCCAGTTTTAAAGAAGTGATTGTGTAAATGTGATTAAGAATATCAGTGTAATCTGTATTAGGATATTTGAAAAACCTTGAGACATTGTAAGTTTAATTCGTTAAATTTGTAACGGTTGTTCAAAGAACTTAGAAGGACCTTCTTCCGGTGATGAGTTTCCCTGGGAGCATGCGTGCAGAGCCCGGGAAAGACGCGTGTGCTTCCATCCTTACACAGAAAGTCAGTATATTAAATCATAGGAACTGAGGGGCCACCTGGGTGGCTCAGTCACCAAGCGTCTTCGGCTCAGGTCAAAATCCCGGGGTCCCGTGATCGAGCCCCACATCAGGCTTCCCGCTCAGCGGGAAACCTGCTTCCCTCCTCCCACTCCCCCTGTTTGTGTTCCCTCTCTTGCTGTGTCTCTGTCAAATAAGTAAAATCTTTAAAAAAAAAAAAATCGAAGGAAAATAACTTAAAAATGTTTGAGAGAATCCAAATGGAAAAGGGACTGAACACACTTGAGTTACTGGACATCAGATAAAGAGTGGAAGTGTTTCTTGCTCACTAGATGAACAAAGTTTTATAAATGAAATACAATTTATCAACACCAGAAAAAAATTCTAATTTTAAAACTAAAATTCAATTTAAAACTGTAAATAGTCCTTTCTGCACATCAACAGTCCCTCTCAGAAATAAAAACTCCGAGTGACACTTCAAAACATGCCGTCTTGTTTCTTCTACCTGCAACTAAGGAAAGTGCAATATAACTGAGTTTTTGCAGTAGCTGTCCTCCCAAAGTATTTAGAGCATGTGTGTTCTAAGTAAACAGATAAAGCTTACTCTGGGGCATCTCTGGGGCCTACAAAGTGACATATCGCTAGGGACGCCCCACGAAAACCTAGGGACAGGCTCATGCTCCAAGCCCCCAGCAGAGCAGCACACGGCCCCACCGAGCCTTCTTGGTGTCAGACCACTAAGCTCCCAGCTTAGATCCTTTAGGAGCTCACCTGGCTGGAAAAGAAGATAAATCTCTGACAGCAAGATAAACCCAAGCTGCATTCCAAAGCGATGGGGAGCAGCCCGGACCGAGGGCCGTGTCCTCACGCCCTGCGTTTTAAGGATTAGTTCCTGCAAACACTGAACGCGCAATGGCTCTTTCAATAATTGCAGCTGTTACAAAAATACACAACTTACTTTGCACCGTCAAATACAATGGATTTCACTTGACCACACTGTCGAAAGAGAGACTGCAGCTGTTTACAGTAGAGAAATCCGTAGGGAGGGATGTGTTTCAGCTGTAACACACAATGCGGTATTTGTCAGAACGGACGTCGACGTGGACAAGACGTTAGCGGGGTCATAAACTACAGCGGCTGCACTTGAGTTCACAAAACAGAATTCGTTGTCTTTAACCATAACACACAGACTCTACGGTTACGTGGACTTAACAACTGATTATACGTGATAACTAACTTTTCGTGATAAAAATGTTAAGTAAAAGATAATTCTTTCCCTGTTAAAATAATCCAAAGTCTAACAGAAAAAAAGTGAAGAGTTGTGTTTTATTTGACTTTCAAGTAACTTCGCTGACTAAGTGCATCTCTTTAAAAGACTCTTTCTACATAAGAAATGAGGGGAATTAGGGAGGAGAGCAGCACAGGTCAGGGATGGGGGGGGGCACACCCACCACCACAGCAGGAAATAAAGGGCCCTGAGCTGCTGCAGACCTCTCCCAGCCCCTAGGGTTCACTTTCCCGTTCTGTCTCGGTGATTTGTGTTCCAGGCTCTGGCTCTGGCAGGACACCTGAGGCCCCCCGGCCCCTTGCCACCAGGTCCTGGTTGTCTCAGGACCCACCGGGCCCCACGGGAGAGGCAGGGGGTGGGTGAGCATGCCTGGGCTCCGAGCTCTCGTGGCCAGTCTCCTGAGGCCAAGTACGAAGTGGTGCGAGGATTCAACCACCCCAAGAAAGAAGGTAAATTCCCACCTCACCTCACCTCACCTCGAGGGTCCAGTGCGAGGCTCAGAGAAGCCCAAATACAAAGTACATCACAAAGGGCCTCTCAGGGAAGTGCTGGGCCAATACTAGTCATCATTTGGTTTTTACAACAAACAAAAATAGTTTTTTGGCCCCAAGACCAAAGGGTATGGCCCCAAACCCCAAGAGGGTATGGCAGCCTCATGGACGGAGGAGGCAAGCACAGCTCCGTGGCTGAGGAGAATCCTGTAGGATCCCTCTCCAAGTGCGTGGGGGAGGTGAGACCTCACAAAGGGATTCAAGGAAGCCAACCCAAAGAGCCTGGTCGCCCGTGGAGATCCACAGGGGCAGAGTCCCCAGCAGCGGTAGAAGGCTGATGACCGCATTTAAATTAAACCCCTCCCTACCCTCCCCTGCCCATGAAGCACTGGACACAGTGGCCTGTCTCCAGCCTGGGCACCAGCAACTTCAAGGCTCCTGAGAGATCTCCATGTTAAAAAAAGAGAGAAAAGAACGATCTCTGCAACACCTCAGTAACCTGTGCCTGTCCCTGCCCTGGGCACCCGACCTCCTCGGGAGCGGTGCTGACATCCACAGCAGGAAAAGCGGGCACGACGGGGCACCTACTGCATGCCAGCAAGCTTGCCGAGTGCCTTACACCCCCCACCATCAGAGAAACTGAGGGAACCAACAAATGCAATCAAAGTCCAGTCCCTACAGCCTTCACTCCAGCTGTGTGTCCTGAGGTCACTGGGGGCTCAGGTTCAAACAAACCGTCCCCAGATGGTGATCCAGTGGCCTGTGCCTGTGGCTGATCATCAGAGTCACTGAAAACACGTGTTACGTGAACGCTCATTTTCAGGCCATTCCCTCTAGTTCAGATTCTGGGGCAGGGGGCCCCCAAATAGGAATCTTACAACTCTCTAGCTGATTCTACTGGACTACATTCAGGTCTGGGGATCATGGTGTAAATCCCAGTACGAAGCTGCCAGCCAGTAGCATTTTACTCTGTGTGAGATGAAATCATTAACTAGGTGTTCTTAAACTTATGGAGAAACGTCTTAAGTCCTTCGAAATGGCACACGATCATTCGGTATTAATCATAAACATGTAATTTCTCAAGGCTTTCTTTCCTGGCCAGGTCTGCAAAAAAGGAAGTCAGACTGAGGAGCACATAGATGTACGTGAAAAGGTCAAACAAGCCACGATATTCCCTTTTAGGGGGAAAAATCTACCAGGTCCTTATAAAAGTGGGAAGGCACGAGGGGTGGAAGGGTCTGCGGCCGCCGCACCGAAGCACAGCCCCTACCACGACGGTGGTCTTCGGGTCTTTGCCGGCCAGCTCCCTCGCCGCCATCTCCTCATCAGGCTGTCCGAAAGTGAAGTAATTTGGGTAAAAAGCACCTGCCAATACCACCTAGAAGAGAATTGCATTCCATGAACTAGCAACATTGTTTACCGGTCCGTCTCAACAGTGCACTGATCTCTTCCCAGAATGACGTAACGCACATCTGTGAGGTGAAAGAGTTTATATAAATACACTAAACCTTCTACCAGTCAAGCAGAAAGTCTCAACTCTGATTATTTCACTGTTGCCAACAGAAGCACTGTGCACATGTCCTTCTGTAAAGCAGCCGGAGCCCGTCTCAGAGGGAAGTTTAGGACACAGTGATGAGCTCAGGGCACGAATGAATGACTGTACACCCCCTCCCCCACAAGCAGTCCGACACACTCACCCACCCTGCGCCAGGAGCACATCCAATATGCACTTCTAAAGAGCACTCTGCAAAGACTCCCTTCCTCAGTCGAAATATACCATGTGAAACACACACTCATGGAAGACTCGCCCCAGCATGAAAGAAATCAGACATCCCGAAAAGCAGTGTTTCCAGCATCACTTCGTTCACAGACATCCACCTCCAAGCCAATGCTCCATGCTGGTACGTACAGATGAACCCCGGAAGTAGAGGCACAAGCCCCTTTGTAGGATACGCTTCCCTCTACACAATCCCTGTAAGGTCCCACCCAACAAGCTGGCCTGATGATGCCCTCTGAAGTTAATATTTTCAGTGTAAGGGAACAGATACATATGTTGAATTATATTAAGAACATTTTTAGATTCTTAAATGCAAAAACCCAAGGACTGGGGCGCCTGGGGGGCTCAGTTGGTTGAGCGTCTGCCTTCAGCTCAGGTCATGATCCTGGAGACCCGGGATCGAGTCCCACATCGGGCTCCCTGCTCGGCGGGAAGCCTGCTTCTCCCTCTCTCACTCCCCCTGCTTGTGTTCCCTCTCTGGCTGTGTTTCTCACTGTCAAATAAATAAAATCTTAAACACACACACACACACACACACACACACACACACACACACACACACCTGAGGACCTCTCCTAAAGCAGCAACAATGGCCACTATGCTACAGCAAGACCCCCCTGGAGATCAGCACTGGGGCTGGATGACCAGCTCAATGAGGTGGAAAACCTCAACTGTGCTCTCCCCGAAAGCAGCGTGGACATCATGGGCCTCAGACCTTGAGGACTGATTTGTATCAGAAAGAAGGTGCAGGCGCTTTCCCAACCACAACGGCCGGCAGACAGAAAGGCTGAGAAGCCCACGGGAGCCCAGCGCACCTGCAGGATGAACCGCTGCTTGTGTGCGTACTCCTGGTCCACCGCAGGCCGCCGGGAGTCAACATACATGTTGAACTGGGAGATCCTGTTCTTCAATTCTTCATATAACTCAGCCACCTAAGGAAACCACATTGCAATACGATGTCTCAGACCCGCACAATGGGAACACTGGCAAGTAAGTGCACTATGGGGAAAACCCTCACACTTCTATGGGATTAAACACTGCATTTATTAAGAGTTATCCTATTAAATATGAGTATGAATAAGTAGAAAGGATACTCAATACAACACTAACAGAAAATACTGGGGCACAGGACCACACGTGCTTCGCAGTCCCTATCTATAAGCGTGTGCACGCGTGCGCACACACACACACACGCACAAACATGTACCCACAATGCCTCTGGGACGCGCAGGAGCAAGTAACCAGAACCACGTCCTCTGCTCCCGGTCCTTCACACACCTCAGATCCCCCCCTGGATGTGCACCGCTTCTGTGAGTACAAACAAGCTGAGAGGAGGGGTGCCGGGCGGTGCGGGTGGTTATGTGTCTGACTCTGGATTTTGGCTCAGGTCATGGTCTCAGGGTCGTGAGGCGTAGCCCCCCATCAATCCCCACGCTCAGCACAGTCTGAGATTCTTCCCCTCCCTCTGCCCCTCGTCACTCATTCTCTCTCCCACAAATAAACAAAATCTTTAATTTTGTTAAATTGATTTATTTTTTTAAAGCTTTTATTTATTTAACAAAGAGAACACAAGCAGGGGGAGTGAGAGAGGGAGCAGCAGGCTTCCCGCCAAGCAGGGAGCCCGATGCGGGGCTCAATCCTGGGTCTCCGGGATCATGACCTGAGCCGAAGGCAGACGCTTAATAACTGAGTCACCACGGCGCCCCTAAACAAAATCTTTAAAAAAAAACCAAAAACCCAAGCTGAGAACAAACAGGTTGCTGAGGGACGTGGGGGGGGGGTGGGCATTAAGGAGCGCTGTTGTCGGGATGAGCACTAAATTCTACTTCTACTTCTGAAACCAGGATTACACCATAATTAACTAACTAGAATTTAAATAATAAAAAAACAAAAACAAAGCACCCAGGCTCCCGTGACTGAAGGTCCAACAGCTGCTCTGAACAAATCCCCCAGTGGCAATAAAAGCCATTTCACACAAAACCTCAAACCTCAAAGTACACACGCAAGAATACACAACCCCAAATACCTATAAATTGCTCATGAGTTAATTTATCACAAAATTATCTCAGCAAACTAAACACCATACAAACCACAGGTGTGAACATTAACTGGAAAACAACTAAACAATACTGGAAAGACAATAAAATGTAGAAGCCATGACCTGGGAGGAGGTGGGAAAAGCCTAGAACATGAAGGAAGGGCCAAGCCCACCACGTCAGCCTACGTACTTCCACGTTCCTGAAACCTTTTTTAAAATATATGTTATTTATTTGAGAGAGAGAGAGAGAACATAAGAGGGGAGAGGTCAGACGGAGAAGCAGACTCCCCACTGAGCAGGGAGCCCGATGTGGGGCTTGATTCCAGGACTCCAGGATCATGACCTGAGCCAAAGGCAATTGCTTAACCAACTGAGCCACCCAGGCGCTCTCCTAAAACCTTTCTTAAGGCTGTTGTCACACAGAACTTCTCTAATTAAAAACCAGTTGAAAAGTATGCAAGTCACTTTTTCTGCCCAAATGCAATAAAATCTGCAATGAACCACAAAACATCTAAAAATGTTCATCATCACTAGCTATCAAGGAAATTCAAATCAATACCACACTGAGATACCACCTTACACCAGTCAGAATGGCCAAAATTAACAAGTCAGGAAACAACAAGTGTTGGAGAGGCTGCAGAGAAAGGGGAACCCTCTTACACTGTCGGTGGGAATGCAAGTTGGTGCAGCCGCTTTGGAAAACAGTGTGGAGATCCCTTAAAAATATAAAAATAGAGCTACCCTATGACCCTGCAAGTGCACTACTGGGCATTTACCCCAAAGATACAGATGTAGTGAAAAGAAGGACCATATGTACCCCAATGTTCGTAGCAGCAATGGCCACAATCGCCAAACTGTGGAAAGAGCCAAGGTGCCCATCAACAGATGAATGGATAAAGAAGATGTGGTACATATATACAATGGAGTACTATGCTTCCGTCAGAAAGGATGAATATCCAACTTTTGTAGAAACATGGACTGGACTGGAAGAGATTATGCTGAGTGAAATAAGCCAAGTAGAGAAAGTCAAGTATCACATGGTTTCACTTACTTGCAGTTCATAAGGGGTAATATAGGGGACAGCAGGAGAAGGAAAGTAAATGGGAAGTAGAGTAATCCAGGGAGAGAAACAAAACAACAGAGACTTTGGACACAGAAACAAACTGAGGGACTTGGAAGGAGGGGGTGGGGGGATGGGAGAGCCTGGTGGTGGGTACTGAGAGCACCTATTGCATGGAGCACTGGGTGTGGGGAATGGGGAATGAATCTTGGAACACTGAAAAAAAAATAAGTTTAAAGTAAAAAATAAATGAAGAATATATAAAAACAAAAATCAAAAATTATTTCTAAGTGAAAATTCAAATATTCTACTTAAAACTCCTTGGTCAAGGAGGAAACCGACACTAAAAAAAGAAACAGAAATAATTATGATCCTACTTACCAAAAATCAACGGGATGTCACCAAACTGTGCATAAGAAAATACACAGCTTCCATGGTTTTAACTAGAAAAACTAGAAACGCTAATGGATTAAATATTCATCCGGAATACTAAAATTCATTCATCAGGAAGACTAAAACACTAATCCAAGAAAGTCCCCTGAAAGGCACGAGAGGCGAAGCATGTGCCAACTGTCCGGGGCAGGGCTAACCCGGCAGGCCTGCGCTACCCGCAGCCAGGTTTGGTTCCGGGGACACGGCCTCTCAGCGCCTGAACACCGTGCAGCAGCAGAGCGTCCTGGCAGCCGGAGGCCTCGGGGCTGACCAGCAGCAGGCGGCAGTGGCAGGATTTAGGTGGGGGACCGGTGCGAGCTATGCCGGGGTGGACAACCATGTCACTAGGCTCAGCTCCGCGGCACCGCAGGCCTGCACAAACAGCCCCCAGGAAAACCCTGCACACCAAGGCCCAAGTGGGCCTCCCTGGCTGGCAATACCTCACGCCTGCTGCCGCCCATGGCCGCAAGTCTGCGGGGGAGACAATGGAAGCCTGCATGTGGGTCGTCTGGACGTCTCCCTGGGTGCTAACTTTACTTTGTGTCCCTCTGCTCTAATGAACCGTAACCAAGAGTAGAAGAGCGTGTCTAAGCTCCAGGAGTCCTTCCAGCCAATCACGGAGCTGAGGGTGGTCTGGGGACGCCCTGAACACACAAATCTAACCAAGAATCTCAGAGGGCACAAGTATACAATACTCAGAATGAAAAAATTATGTCGTCACTTTTGAAACTACAAGAATACCAACTTAATACAGATACGTAATCATGTGTACAAGCTGCATCCGGGTGCTCTGTTATCACACTTACACATACACGTCCACGAATTACACACCATAGAAAGCGCCTCGCGAACCCGTAGCACGGACGTGGACCCCGCAGGGGGCGGTGCGCTCCCCACCACGCTGCCGGCCCCAGGCACCGCACAAGCACCCGCAGAACTCACGACTCACCTCTCTGATTCTCTTGATCTGAATGTAATTTAACCGGCCCCAGTCAAGTTCATCCTTTAAATAAAGGCACAATACTCAGTGTTAACGAACAAATTAGAGTGAATTTGGTGACCCTAACACCCCCCGTCACCCAGAACTGTAAGTGAAAAAGAACACACAGCAGCCGGAGAAAAACTGCGGCTGACTGAAAGGAAGCTTTAATCTCATCGTGAGTGGCTGTTCTAAGGATACCTCTGGACGTGGTAAATCTCCACACACACCCCCATCGACCGTCTCCAGAACCCAATCAGTTCAGAAGGAGAACGAAACCTGGCCCACCAAAAGGAGGCCTACAAGCTTAGTTCTTCCCAGCCTGTTCTCTGAAACCAGGCTGACGACAACAGGAGAGCCTTCAGAGTCCCACAGCTGTGCTCAGGCGCCTCGAGGCCCACACCCGCAGGCACGGAGCACCAGCGGCCACAGGGGCTCCCGAGCCCGTAGAGGACCGCAGGGACTCGGCCAGCCACACAGCCGGCCTCGTCCGCGGGCCCCAAGAGCCGTCCCCGCAAGGGACCACTGTCAGCAAAGACAGGCTCTTTGCCCTAGGACTGCCTGCTCACGGTGACAGTCTTCTGCCTCTGAGGATAGGCCTGGGGCTATCCTGGTCCCCCGTGCGGATGAGGCCAAGAAGAGAAGCCTCGGAGAGTCCCCCTGGGCCCTTACAAGCAGCTACAAATGAAGGAAAGAGCTGACCAACCTTTGGATGCCGCAGCTCTCCCCTCTGTCTGCAAGTCTGCCAAGTCTAAAAACAAATGACCCAGTTTCAAAAAACACTTTATTAGCTCATTAAAAAAATTTTAAGTCTCATTTCAACACATCTTGACCACAAAAAACTTAAAATTTATTTTTTTCCAATCCATTTCAGAACACTGGACTCGCACCCCCTTTACTTCTTCCAACATGGTCCGGTTCACGGTGGGCAACAGGCCTCACGGTGTTTCAGCAGACACAGGGTTATGGTGGGAAGGCGCGCTAACCACCCATGGTGGCTGGCTTCCCCGCCTGCACTGAGAAAACTTACTTTAAATGCCTCAACGAGCGCAATGCAGTCACTCTTACTGTTGCCAGAGAAATTCACTTTGTTCCTATGAACAGATAACAAAGTGTCACGCGATGCCATTGGAACAAACTGACTTTTAAAAATACGAATGTTACGTACCTGTATCCATCAAGATGCTGCCTAAAAGGCATTGCAAAAAAATTCTTCAAAGAAAGAGCTGCCGCTAACAACAAGAAAACAAGCACAAGGCAAGACCGTTAGAGTGGCATTCTCCCCCCTCCCGGCAGATCTCCGTGTGTGCACACTTACCTATAATAAGACATTCATCCAGACATCCAAACACGTGTCCGAGGACTATGAGTTTACCAAGTTGTTGACTAACAGGAAGCTGGGCTGAAACTCGTCCTAGGAAGGTCAGTTCACCGTCATGGGGGCTCTCATCTTCTCTCTGCCCACTCACTGCAAGCGCCCCCACCTTTACGAAATAAATCAGCCCATTAGCAAGCACTGGTGACGTCTTGCTCTTTTCTCCCGTAAGGCAGGGAGTCCAAACAAAAAATGAAGACCAAATTCTGGTGATGAAGATTCTAAAAGACATCTAAATTGAAGGAAATTTAATTTTCCATTAAATTTTTAATTTAATGAAAATTCTTTTAATTTGCTTTTAGGAATTTAGAAGCGATTTTATTCTTTTTTAAAGGGGGGACATGGCGAGGTAACACTCAAGAAACACCTACAAGTCAACTTCACCCGCAGTTTAACAAACATGGCATGCATGGTACAAAACCAAAGGCCTAACTAACACATCACAGTGGTCACTCACAACGCGACGTATTAAATGTCTATGACACAAACTTCCTTAACTTGACAAAGTGTACTTCCTAGAAACTCAAACAGGAATGAAAATAAAGGCAAATGCCAGAGCACCCAAACTCCGAGGGCCAGAAGCAGAGTGTCTACAGCCCCAAGAAGCGGTACACAGGCCAAGGTCGGGGCTGTAAGTAGCAAGGGCACGGTGTGAGCAGGGTGTAGGGTCCAAGAACCAAGGAGGCAAAGCAGTTTCCAGCAAGGGAAGGAGACGGCTCGAGAATGGATGGAGAGAGAACTGCAGGGAGAGAGTGACAGAGCTGACGGATCCCACAGGCAGATGCCACGGGCCCCAGGAATCCTCGTGCATCAGCCTGGAACAGCGCCCTCTAGACACTCGTCCCACGTGGCCTTCGAAGAAGAACCGTGCAAACACCACGTGGCGCGAGTTACTTCACCATGGGCAGAAAGGCCTACTTAAGAATAAGCATTCCCCATCGGCACGCACATGTCTTCTCCCAGTACTCCCAGGGACCCAGCGCACAGCTGCGGGTAAGAGCTAAGAGCCTCAGCAGGACAACGAACAGACCCGGAGTAAACAACAGGTACGGAGTCTACGATCACCCACGAGGCATTACACACCCTTTTTCTAGCAAACGCTGATTATTTATGACAATCAAAAAACTTTTAAAATATCCACATTACGAAACTTCTAAAATCACCCAACAAAATCTTAGCTTTTCCAAACACCGATGTACATGAGACAGACGTACCTCCTTCAGTAGAAGGATGGTTCGTCCAATGTCACTCAGACTAGGCGGAGAGAGCGCAGTTGCCAGCAGAGCTCTTGGTTCGCCCATGTCCAGCAACTTCACTTTCAATATTGTGCTTCCTAAGGGACAACGCTGAAAAGAGCAGAATTTAGAATGAATAAAATAATAAAATAATTAACCTACCCAACATGACTAGTACTTCAGATACAGAAGCAGAAGAGAGGAGGAGAGAAACAGAAAGATAGAAGATGGAGAGAGAGACAGAGGCTAAGAGACGGAGAAAGGGGAGGGAGAGGAGGGGGGAGAGACATGAAAAGGAGAGGGGAGAAACAGACAGGAGGGAGAGGAGAGTCACAGAGGAGGGGGAGAGATACAGATGAGGAGGAAAGAGGGAGGACAGAGATGGCTGGGGGGGGAGAGGGATGAGGAGAGAGATGGAGGGAGGGAGAAGAGGGGGAGACAAACACATGGAGGAGGGAGAAGATAGAGAGAGAGATGGTAGAAGGAGGAGAGGGGAAGAGAAAGAGGAGGAGGGAGATGAGGGAGACAGAGACAGATGGAGGAGGGAGAAGAGGGAGGAGACGACAGATGGGGCGGTGGGGAGAAGAGAGACAGGGAAGGAGTGAGGAGAGAAAAAGAAGAGAAAGACGAAGCAAAGAAGAAAGAAGAGAGGAGGAAGTAGGAAGTCAATGCCACGATCATGAGCTGTACACAGGCTGTGGGGCAGAGAGAAACAAGCAGCCACCCCTCCCACGAGAGACCGATCACACGTGTGAAGCCCTAGCAGAGTGCCCGGTGCTACGTACACAGCACGCCAGCACCGTGGTTAAAGACTAGTTTGGTCAGATGATTTTTCTGGAATCAGAATTATACAACACCCAAGGTTCTATTACTTAGACGACTCAGTAAAAGTCTGTTTATAAAAAATAAACTTTGAAAATGACCGAAGAGTATTACCAGCATCTCCGGAACGACGTGGTCGGGGATGGAGCTGTCCCAGAACTCCCTGTGGATCAGTCGGTAACAATACCCCTTAGACACTCGCCCCGCACGGCCTGCAAAGGGGACACGTCCAAACACCGGGTGACATTCATCACTTTAATGTTAGATAAATATGTAAGAATAACCATTAAGTATTTTTTAAAAACCTCTGATATCTCTACCAGACCAGGTTGGCTAGCCCTGCAGAGTAAGTCAGCATCTCAAGACCTCCGGGGAGATTATGAAGCGTGGACTTCTCCACGATCTACAGTGTGAGATCCAACGTGTATTTCTTTCTTTCTTTCTTTCTTTTTTTTAAGATTTTATTTATTTATTTGACAGAAACACAGCCAGAGAGGGAACACAAGCAGGGGGAGTGAGAGAGGGAGAAGCAGGCTTCCCGCTGAGCAGGAAGCCCGATGCGGGACTCGATCCCGGGGCCTCCAGGATCATGACCTGAGCCGAAGGCAGTCGCTTAACCAACTGAGCCCCCCAGGCGTCCCCTAATGTGTATTTCTAAGGAAACCAGTGCTGGCCCCTCAATATGCAATGGAAATCAAAACATTTTAAACACAAAACATTTCCTGCAAATGCAAGGCTCATACTAATAAGAACACAGAAGTCAAAGTTGGAGGGAGCGGGTGCAGCTCCCTGCCCCCATGCCGTGGCTGGGGTCCGTGCAAGCTGTCGCCGCCTGCCTTGGGCTCTCTGCCGCGGCCATCTATCCTCATACCCGATCAGCAACCATCAGCACAGCTGCTTCACACGGAACGAGAGATCCCACGCACAGCTCAGAGCCAGGCCGGGCCCTCACACACCCCCATTTAATGAGTCTTCTCTTCCACTGTATAGCTTGTGGAATAAAAATTCCTTTAACCCAAAACATAATAAAATCTCCCAAGGAGAGAAAGCAGGGCCAGGGAAAGGATGTCCTTAATAAATGCCCAGCTTTACAAAACGGGGCAGCCCAGGGAGACGCTCTCCCTCCCCACATGTGGAGTCAGGAAAGACAGAGGGGGTGTGTGGACTCCTGCGCCCCCGCCCCGGCCCCCTGGTAGACCCCCCACCAGGAGACAGAACGCAGACTTCAGCACTGCCGCCACCCCCACCTGCACATGACAGGGCTGGTGAAGCAGAAAACTCCAAGGCAATGACCAAAAACAAAAAGAAAAACAACTCCTAGAACCAATTAGTGAATTTAGCAAAATCAGAGAAGACTGACACACAAAAGTCAATCACACTTCTATGCATCAGTAATGAACACGTAAAAACCAAAATTAAAAATGCAACACCATGGGGCGCCTGGGTGGATCAGTGGTTGATCGACTGCCTTCGGCTCAGGTCATGATCCCGGAGACCCGGGATCAAGTCCCACATCGGGCTCCCTGCTCGGCGGGAAGCCTGCTTCTCCCTCTCTCACTCCCCCTGCTTGTGTTCCCTCTCTCGCTGTGTTTCTCTCTGTCAAATAAATAAAATCTTTAAAAAAAAAAAAAATGCAACACCAGGCACCTAGGCGCTGGGTGGCTCAGTCATCAAGCGTCTTACCGAGGCGCCCCCATCGCCCATCAGGCTCCTTACACAGTGGGGAGTGTGCTTCTCCCTCTCCCTTTGCCCCACCCCTGTTCGTGCTCTCTCTCAAATAAATCTCTTTTTAAAAAGACAATGCCATTTACAATACTCCGAGTAAAGTTAAATACTGAGGTTCTCTGTGCTGGAAACAACACACTCTGATTAAAGAAATCGAAGAAGACCTGCATAAACAGACACACGCTGTGTTCAGGGACAGGAAGACTCAACATAATAAATACACCCCTTTCTCCACAAACCAACCAACAGCTGAACACGGTTCCTAGCAAAAATCACAAGATGATTTTTTTTGGTGACTCAGACAAGCTCATTCTAAAATCTGTTTGGGAGGACAAGGTAGAATAACTTCAACAGTTTTTAAAGTAGAGAGTAAAATGGGAGGAGCCCATCCATTACCGTGAAGCCCCAGCATCGCTGGCACCCCAGGGGCCAACGGGACACAGCATGCACCCAGACAGGGTCTCGGACGAGCATGCCCTGGGATCGTCACTGGGCGCAGAAGCCAGTCCACGGGGAAAATTCAGTGGTGCTCAAACAAGTGGACACCCACAGGCACAGAAATGAACCTCACTGCAAACCTCACAAAAATAATTACAAAATGTAATTCAAATGGGTCGCAGCCATAAACACAGAACACAGAGCTAGAACACTCAGAAAAGAAAACCCAGGGAAACTCCTTTGTGTGCTGGGGTGAGGCGAGGGCTCCGGGATGGGAGAGCTCCCTGCAAACACGCTGGGAGACCCGGGGCCCAGCCTTTGATGGATGGACTCCTTCTGCAACTTCTTGCAGGAGAAAGAATTTTTACTACAGAGACTTTGAACATACAGAAAAAACTGACCAAGGCCAGAAAAAGGATTCCCAGAAGTTCATTAAAAATTATCAAAAACTGGGCGCCTGGGTGGCTCAGTGGGTTAAAGCCTCTGCCTTCGGCTCAGGTCATGATCTCAGGGTCCTGGGATCGAGGCCCACGTTAGGCTCTCTGCTCAGGGGGGGAGCCTGCTTCCTCTTCTCTGCCTGCTTGTGATCTCTCTCTGTGTCAAATAAATAAATAAAAATCTTTAAAAAAATTATCAACAATTAACTCAGTCTCCATAACTATTCCTCAAACACTTTTTGCATTTGCTGCGGAAACCGGTAGTGCTGAGATGGGCAGACACTGTCTGCTCTGTACACATACTGTCGCTTAATTCAGGGGCGAGGGGAGAGTGTTGCAGATTCAAAGGAAGAGTCTGACGCTGTAAGTCGCCACCGCTTCAAACTCAGAACTGGTTCTGGTCCAGAAAGGCAGCAGCAGGAGGGTAAAAATACAGAACACCAAATACGTTTAAAGACACTGGAGTGTGCCACCCGTTCATTCACGCGCTGCAGCGCGGGCGCCTTACCTTTCCTCTGATTACAGCTGGTTTTCGAGGCCCAACTCAACCGCAGACTCTGATAATTCGTATCTTCATCACAGACCAGAGTTCTAGTCAAACAAAAATCTATAACTGTCATTTAAAAAAAGGAATGTAAACACCATGCTAACAAGAAGTGAGTGTGTAATAATCGTGACGTACAGTGATAAAGCAATACAAAACATGCAATCTTCAGAATGTGTGCACATACAGAACCCTCTGGAAATGCACGGCCACTCCTTACTGCCCAGGCTCACACTCTTTCCTCGAGGACTAGGAGCCTTCAGACATAAAGGACCTAAGCCCCATGGGCCCAACACGCCATACAAGAGCTGGTCTGGACGGCACCCTCAAGATCGTGGTCCCAGGGACACAGGATGGCAGCGCCAGACCGTGGGGGCTCAGATCCGGGGCAGAGGGCAAGGTGCTCAGCTTCTTGGGCTTCAGTGTCCTGATCTACGAGACCCAACTGATGGACGGCCCTCCAAGTCTCCCCTGGACAGCCTCCGGGTCTCGACAGTCTGCAGCTGCCGTCCAGCTGCTGCCCTATTTCCCTGCTCCCGTTCACAGCAGGAGGCCTCAGGAGTGCTGCCTTCACGGCCTCCAATGCCTCTGTCCTCCCATCGCCCTGTGACCGCCAGCAAGACTGCTCTGGCCAAGGGGAGCAATGACACCCATGTCGCTAAATCCACAGGCGACTTCCTGTCTTCTTCAGACCTGACCAGCCATCAGCAGGGCACACCTGTCCACCCTATCTCCCTCAAAACACCTTCTGGTTTGGTTTCTAGGACTCTGCTGGCCGCTGCTCGGCAGCATCTCATGACTGCCCCCCCTTTACATACCAGAAACGCCCGCCCCGCATGCACTAGCTGGGAAGCACGGCCCCCACATCTCTAGGCTACACAGCCCACTATTCCTGGGCACGCAGGTGTCCCCACCTGACGTCTCCATGTCTCCCACAGCCCCGCATCAGACCCCCAGCACGCCTCTCCTGGACTGGCCCCTCCGTATGTCCCTCCCACCAACCCCCCCACTGCAAACCACCACTGATTTTGCCCATACTCGTCGTACCCGCCTCACTCAGCATCCCCACTCCTCTCTGCCCCACTCGAGTCTGTCCCTGAATGAACCGCAGGCGACGTCATCCCTACTCTCAAAACCCTCTCACATGCCCTAGAAGGTCCTACATGACCTGGCACCCCACCGCTTTACCTCCCTGACCTCTCCCTCCAACCGCTTCCTTCCACTCACCTGGCCAGCTCCCCCAACCTCCCTGTGGTTTCCTGCACGTGCTTTACAGACTTTGCACACTCTGTTCCTTGTATGAACACTCTCCCTCAAACCTCCACCCCTTCCCTGCCCCCGCATCAACGACTTCAGTTGCCCTCTGCCCCCACTCTCTGCCCTCCGCCACTCCTTCCTCTTACACACAACCATCTGGTCACGTACTACATGTCTCTATTTTATTTGTCTGTCTTTCAATCACCCGCCCCTGAAGGTATCTGAGAACAAAGACCTTCTGCCTGTTTCTATTTCTCCAGCACCTAGGATCATCCCTGGCACAGGGACAAGGCACTGCCATTGCCCGGGTCCGCGTGTTTACCTGCGCAGCCGGCTGGCCCCTGGCCCCTCCCCAAGCCCACTCCCTAAGCCCAGACCACACCTTCCCACCGCTCCTTCATTCAAGTCCTGTTCAAATGCCACTCCCTCCGCAAGCCGTTCCCACGTCACCCTGTAGAAAAGACCGTTTGGTCCCAACAGCTGTAGCCCCGCGTCTGCCACACTACCTCACACGGCCGAGCCCGGCCTGCAATGAGACCGAGTTTTGCCTGCGAATTAACCATCTCTCCCACCAGCCCTCAGGGCAGGCCTCTGGCTTATCTGTCTCTGCTCCTCTGGCATCGAGAACAGTGCCTGGCTCACGTCAGGCCTCAAACTATGAATTCATGAACTTAGAGAACAAAGTAATCAAGGGCACACAGGGAGAATACCAAGTGGCCCCCCTCCGAGCTGACACGGTGTCCCACTGAGCCACCCAAAGTGACAGAGCTCAGCCACGCTCTTGCCCACACCGTGCGCTCCAGCCGCAGGGCCCCGCCGGGGCAGCCCCAGGCCCTCCAGTCCATAAAGGCCTCAAAATGCCCCCAGAGGAGGAGGAAGTGGTGAACTCAAAGTACAGAGAAACTGCATGAGCCTACTTTTCTAAAGTCTCTCTTTCAAAGAGTGGCACAGATGGGGAGGAGGACGATGACGAATTCCTGAGGGGCAGCTATGCCTACAGATACTACAGTGTACGTTGTGGGGAAAATAGAGAGGCGTCCTACCGTATTTGACATCTGGAACTGTGACGGAGCTCTCCGCGATATTGGTAGACAGGATAATCTAGTAAACATCAAAAACAAAGCATCTGACATCCCTACTGTGTACTGGAAACATGAGGCAAAGGTTAAAAAAAAAAAAAAACTCAAGCTCAAAAATTATTTAAAAGCTTTGTAATATAAAAACACTGGACTCAAATTTTAGAATTAACAGTTTTCCTATTTTCCACAAGACACAACTGCTCCAGGGCCCGGGAGGAGAGCGGAGGGACGTGGGGCAAGGCGGGCTCCCGGCTCTGCCCTACACCAGGCTGGGGCGTCGGGTGAGGTGCTCCCCTCGTGGTTCCCACACTCGCCGGCACGTAGTAACAACAGGCCCGCCCCGCCAGGGTTGTGGTGAGGATCTCAGGGGTTACCAAGGGCAAAGTCCTCAGAACCGTCGCTGGCATGAACCGGGTGATCCACAAGCAGCCCCATCTCCTCATGCACCCAGGCACTGCGCCCGGCACTGTGTCCCCACCGGGATCTTAGTCCAGACACACACTCCTAAAATTCACCTTCCTAACACTTCTGCATCCAACCAGTAAAAGTCTCAGAGAGGCGATCTGCTCAAAGTCCCACGACGACAGGTGACAGGGGCCCTCGCCATCTCTCTAACCACTACTCTCTTCCCGGTGTGAGCCCTCGCACACAAAGCCTGCCAACACAGCAGGGCTTTAAAACAAGAGGCAAGAAGCCAGACAAAGACAGCAGTCCCAGACCTCACACATGGGACTTCAGGGGCGGTGGGACTACCCCGAGGCAAAAAGCACAACCAACATGACACACAGACGCAGGCCTGGGCCTGTGACCACACTGGGACGCCATGCCAGGTCCCAGCTACCCCAGAATCAGGACATCTGTGCCGAGAGCAAGGGCGCTGAACGGTACATGCGACGTTCCTGACCGTCTCAGGTAGCTCTAGGAGGGCTGCGCTAAGACATTCCCATGGTCCACACATATCCTGACAGTAAAGAAATCTTCAACCAGAACGGAGACTGTGAGTTCTAACCAAAGTTGCCAGAAGAGCCCCACACTTTAAGAAATATCAACGAGTAAAAGGAATCGAAATCACTAGCAACAATGCCCAGAAGCTGATGAAATTTAAAAATGTTAGCAACCGACTTACAAAATAAAAGACAAAATTAAACAACATACCTGGCTCATCAGGCAATGACGTGCTTAGGGAATCACCACTAGCGACAGAATATAGGGTACAAATGAGCGGACATGTCGGCACGCCCCGCTGGTAGAGTCTCTAAGGAAAATGTGCCCGAAGGTGCGTGCAACTTGCCCCCCGGGCTCCTACCTTTCTGTACCCAGGCACTGGACTTAGAAACACATTATTCTGTTCTTCTAGAGTCACACTTGAATGGAGTGGATAAACCTGTAACCTAGGGAACAGATGAAGGAAATAAAATGTCCATGAAGAGGAGATGTGAGAACACACAAGAGCGACTGTTCACAGAGTGACCAGACTCACGTACGGCATAAACACAGCAGCGATAAAAACAGAGCCGCGCCACTGGAAACACACCTTTTGTGAACCATGTTTGTGAGAAGTTCGTGCATATAGTTGATTTCACCCAGACCTGGGGAAGAGAAAGTGGAGGGGGAAAAAAGATGTATCCATTACTTAAAAACAAAAAAACAAAACCTTTAAATT